>QRDG01000366.1:3013734-3063189 GCA_012064385.1 Puccinellia tenuiflora
GAGAGGAAGGGAGCTCCAGAACGCTCTCTTCCTTATCCCTTTCTCTCCTGCGACTAGGAGGCGAAAAGGGAGCAGGCTTCTTCCTCTCGGTCCGCCGCCGGCGAGGCCGGTAGTTCCTCTCCCCTCCGTCTGCCGCTTCGGCGGCGGGAGGGTAGGGGAACTCCGGTCCTCCGCCCGTGGTGTGTACAGTGTAGGGTTAGGGTTTCTGCCGGCGGCGCTCTGGAGGTGGAGGCGTGGCCGGAGAGAATAAAGGTTCTGCAGCTCCGTCCCCTCTGCGTCGGCGTTCTCCGGGAGGCTGGCGTGGAGCTTGCAGCTTTTGGTGCTCCTGGGTCTTCGGATCTATGGAGATTTCGTCTTCCCCGGGCGGAGGGCGCGGTGGTCTGCTGCGACCTCCGGCTTCGCCCGCCTCTCTCCGGCGTGTGCTCCGTCGCCGGTGGGAGTCCGGGAGGATTTGGGCAGGAGCTCGTCTGCGGCGTTGGACTACGGCGATTCTTGTTGAGGTTTGCTGCAAAGGTCTGCGCGGTTTGCTGGTGGTCGATCTGGTGTCGAGTTGCCGATGGTGGCCGGTGCTGGATCTGGTGGGGAGTTCGACCTTGCCATGCGCGTTCATCGACTATGATCCCGTCGACTGCGGCGGGTGGCTCCAGGCTCAAACTTTGGAGGTCCTCTCTTCCTCAGGTGCTGTGGCGTGTTGGTTGTTCTGCAGCGATCTTCGGCTTCTCGCTGTTCTTCCTTTCGCCATTAGTGGCTTGTATGGTGTGCGTTTGTTGCGATGTTTGTATCCTTTCCTATGTTGATTAATGCAGCTTTCGTTTCTCAAAAAAAAGAGAGGAAGGGAGCACTCACCCTCCTGCGCCCGGCTGCGTCGCCATTGATATTGTCATCATGTTCTTTGCTGATATTTTCACTAATGCCGATAGTCTGATATTGGCATATTGTCATCCCTGAAGCTTTCGGATATTGACACACAATAAAACACCCGAATAGAGTTCGATGCTAAGAACCACTTAACTATAACAGCCGAGTGAGTGGTAATAAAACTGACAACTTCAGATCTTGGTAGGCATGCCAACTTCCAGGAAATGATTTTAAATTCACTCTGAGGTTTGTTCAATTATTTTGTCTTGAATTGCTGTTGGAAACCACATTTTCGAGATATGATGGCTACAGTTTTTCTTCAGGCTATAGGGGCATGCAGGATCTTCACTATTCATGTTTGCAGATAGAGAAGAAGATAGAGTTAGGTGCAGCAGGATTTTCAGGGAGGGCGACATCCATCATCTGAATTAATTTAAGCCTCTACTTATTAGAGTTGCTGCCTGTTTGAGCCAATAGTGAGATGAAATACAGAGGGTGTTCTGATTCCCCTGCTCATTCAGTGCTTCAGGGTGTGGCGAAATGGCACTTTCTAGGCATCTCGGGTTAGAAGCATCTTCTAATACAGCAGTTACTGAATTTGACAACCTATGTCAAATTATTATCAAGGCTAGACCTCAAGCGGTTCGACAGGATACCATAGACCAGTACAATGTCTCCAACCTATCAACCAGGAGTAATTAGCCTGGTGCATATGTGATGCCATGGTGGCCAAACCATAACCCAAAAGCAATGTAATCATTCTGTTTTAGCTGGTTTCTGACCCGAATATAAATTAATGTATTTATGTTGTCAAACCAATGAGAAGCTTAGCAAAAACTCCCATCAGAATCAAACTAACAAATGATTGCTACTGGTAGGTGGTCACCAGGGCTTAGTTAAGGCAAAATATTTCTCCTGCACACTCCAAAGGAAGAATTAACAAAAGGAAGACAAACAGCTGTAACTGCGTTTGCACATGGATCAGTTGTTTTAACCAATATGATTCATGGAAGATACAAACTGCCTTTGCGTCGTTCAATACAGTCTAGCGGTCATGAGAATTTGGTGCTATTTGGGACTGTGTTTTTCCAACTCCAGGCATGATCTTGTAACAAATGCTTCATAGTTATTTTGGTATTTTGCAACCAAGAGCTAAATGGGAACATTTCCAACCTTCTAAAGATGATGCCCTTGAGGGCCATTGTGCTAGTTTTATTTTAAATAAGACGAGTACTTTCGCAAGTCATGTAGTACCATTATTTTTTTGTTCTCGACTTAGTCGGCGTAGAGCGGAGCAGTAGTTTCATCCTTGACAAGCGCGACGATCCTTGCCGCATCGTTTTTGTCCGTGATGCCTAACACCTCCAAATCTGGGAATGTAGCCTCCGGGTGCACGGCCCACTCTAGTACTGCCTTGGAGATCCTGTCCCATTTCTTCACCTGCTTCTCCTCCAGCTCGGTGATCCTGACATCGTCGTTGAACTCCTTGTCCACCCTCTGGTACACGGTGTGGAACCGGATCCCCTCGCACACCATGATCACCAGCTTCGCTAGCATGCTCTTGGGTTGGGCGTATGGGTCGCCGCCCAGCTGCACCTCCTGCGCCGGCATGTTAGAGGCGGCGGCATGGGTGGCCAGCGAATCGACGGCGGCGGCCATGCTGACGCAGCCCAGCGTGACAGCCTGCAGTCCCTTCTCGCCGACGATGTCGTTGTACCGGCCGCCGAAGCCGAGCCACTCGGCGTTGCTGATGAGGTGGGTGCCCTGCTCGTTGTTGAACTCCCACCACTGCTCGGGCTCGGCTTGGGTCTTGAAACCGACGAGGTAGAGGTTGTCCATGCGTATGGCGAGCGTGATGGTGGAGCTGCCGGTGCTGAGGACGAGGTGGAACCATAATTCGGGGATCTTCTCCTCCGGTGCCAGCACGGGCTGGAAGACGTCGGGCTGGCGGTTGCTGCAGGATTTGCACACGTTTTTGCGAACCCAACGGATGAAGTCGCCGTAGTTCTCGCCCTGCACCGCAAACGGATATGTAAATTTTGGGTTGTCCTCCATTCTTCTTCTTCTTCTTCTTCTTCTTTGATGGTTCTAATCTATCTATATATTTAAAGCAAGACGGATTCTCGCGCTGAGAGCGCTCGCGAACTGTATCTAGGAACAGTAGCTACTTTAACTTGCTACAGTAGCTACAGTTCCTCGATCCGAGCAGTCGGCTGGCGATCCAACGGCCAGCAGAGCGCGCCGTGTCGCTTTTGCAAAAAGGCCCCTTACAAAACCATAAATCAAACCCGCAGTCCAAAATTTCCCTTGTACAGGGACCTGAGCGCACTATATATTTAAAGCAAGACGGATTCTCGCGCTGAGAGCGCTCGCGAACTGTATCTAGGAACACGCGAACTGTATCTAGGAACAGTAGCTACTGTAACTTGCTACAGTAGCTACAGTTCCTCGATCCGAGCAGTCGGCCGGCGATCCAACGGCCAGCAGAGCGCGCCGTGTCGCTTTTGCAAAAAGGCCCCTTACAAAACCATAAATCAAACCCGCAGTCCAAAATTTCCCGTGTACAGGGACCTGAGCACACTTCCCGAAAAATTTGAGGGCCCAAGTGGAAAAGCGTCCTCACTCCCACCCCCCCGCCCTCCTTCTTCTCCGGGCGACGCCGAAATCGCCGCGCCGCCGACGCGCATCGTCGCCACTATGCACCTCCCCATACAATCGGAGCACGCAGCACGCTCCGCCGCCGCTTCCTCTCCATCCTCGCGGCGATTCGCCTGCCGGGACGCCTGATCCATGCTGGAATCGTCGACGCCGCGTTAGCCGTTCGCCGCCGTGGAAATGGTTGTCGCCGGCGATTCCGGCGACCAAATGGTTTGCCGCGCCGCCCATTCGACTCGCCTCCACGCCGGCACGCAGAACCGCTCGCTCAGAGCCTCCCGCGCATCCGCCGTTGCCCGGGCGCGAGCTCGGCAGCTCCGGCGTCTCCGCCGCTGGGCCGATGACGAGCAGCTCCGGCACGAGGGCAGGCCGGGAGGTAGCGGTGGCCTCTGCTCCCGTGCCGCCGCCGGAACGGGAGGTGGTGGGGGCCAGGGAGGTGCTTGATCCGAGGACGCCGCGCGCTAGCAGGGCGACGTGCTCCTCCGCCCTGAAGAGCGTCCTCGGCGGCGGCGTCTGCGAGGGTCGCGTCGGCGCCAGATCCGATCAACTGGTACCAAAACATATGGCGATGCAAGGTTCGGCTTTCACGAGATTCAACAAGGGCGGTCTACCTCTCTCTGCCTCTCTTTCAGCAGCCGCAGACGACGATGGAGAGGTGGGCGCACATGAGGAGCTCCACTTCCGCCGGTGCGTCTGGTCACCAGCGCGTCCCTGGCGGCGACGACGCAGAGGCTGGCGCACACGAGGAGCTCAACCTCCACTAGCGCGTCCTCTACTGACAGCAACATGCTCATCCTCCGTTCTTGGTGAGTCTCGGTCCCCTCTTTCTCTCTTTCTCTCTCTCTCTACATCCATGAACAGTGCCAATCTTCTACCGGATCCTTTCTCCTCCAGGCTTACATCTATCTATATATTTAAAGCAAGACGGATTCTCGCGCTGAGAGCGCTCGCGAACTGTATCTAGGAACAGTAGCTACTGTAACTTGCTACAGTAGCTATAGTTCCTCGATCCGAGCAGTCGGCCGGCGATCCAACGGCCAGCAGAGCGCGCCGTGTCGCTTTTGCAAAAGGGCCCCTTACAAAACCATAAATCAAACCCGCAGCCCAAAATTTCCCGTGTACAGGGACCTGAGCGCACTTCCCGAAAAATTCGAGGGCCCAAGTGGAAAAGCGTCCTCACTCCCCCCCCCCCGCCCTCCTTCTCCGGGCGACGCCGAAATCGCCGCGCCGCCGACGCACATCGTCGCCACTATGCACCTCCCCATACAAATCGGAGCACGCAGCACGCTCCGCCGCCGCTTCCTCTCCATCCTCGCGGCGATTCGCCTGCCGGGACGCCCGATCCATGCTGGAATCGTCGACGCCGCGTTAGCCGTTCGCCACCGTGGAAATGGTTGTCGCCGGCGATTCCGGCGACCAAATGGTTTGCCGCGCCGCCCATTCGACTCGCCTCCACGCCGGCACGCAGAACCGCTCGCTCAGAGCCTCCCGCGCATCCGCCGTTGCCCGGGCGCGAGCTCGGCAGCTCCGGCGTCTCCGCCGCTGGACCGACGACGAGCAGCTCCGGCGCGAGGGCAGGCCGGGAGGTAGCGGTGGCCTCTGCTCCCGTGCCACCGCCGGAACGGGAGGTGGTGGGGGCCAGGGAGGTGCTTGATCCGAGGACGCCGCGCGCTAGCAGGGCGACGTGCTCCTCCGCCCTGAAGAGCATCCTCGGCGGCGGCGTCTGCGAGGGTCGCGTCGGCGCCAGATCCGATCAACTGGTACCAAAAAATACGGCGATGCAAGGTTCGGCTTTCACGAGATTCAACAAGGGCGGTCTACCTCTCTCTGCCTCTCTTTCAGCAGCCGCAGACGACGATGGAGAGGTGGGCGCACACGAGGAGCTCCACTTCCGCCGGTGCGTCTGGTCACCAGCGCGTTCCTGGCGGCGATGACGCAGAGGCTGGTGCACACGAGGAGCTCAACCTCCACCAGCGCGTCCTCTACTGACAGCAACATGCTCATCCTCCGTTCTTGGTGAGTCTCAGTCCCCTCTTTCTCTCTTTCTCTCTCTCTCTCTCTCTGCATCCATGAACAGTGCCAATCTTCTACCGGATCCTTTCTCCTCCAGGCTTACATCTATCTATATATTTAAAGCAAGACGGATTCTCGCGCTGAGAGCGCTCACGAACTATATCTAGGAACAGTAGCTACTGTAACTTGCTACAGTAGCTACAGTTCCTCGATCCGAGCAGTCGGCCGGCGATCCAACGGCCAGCAGAGCGCGCCGTGTCACTTTTGCAAAAAGGCCCCTTACAAAACCATAAATCAAACCCGCAGTCCAAAATTTCCCGTGTACAGGGACCTGAGCGCACTTCCCGAAAAATTCGAGGGCCCAAGTGGAAAAGCGTCCTCACTCCCCCCCCGCCCTCCTTCTCCGGGCGACGCCGAAATCGCCGCGCCGCCGACGCACATCGTCGCCACTATGCACCTCCCCATACAAATCGGAGCACGCAGCACGCTCCGCCGCCGCTTCCTCTCCATCCTCGCGGCGATTCGCCTGCCGGGACGCCCGATCCATGCTGGAATCGTCGACGCCTCGTTAGTCGTTCGCCACCGTGGAAATGGTTGTCGCCGGCGATTCCGGCGACCAAATGGTTTGCCGCGCCGCCCATTCGACTCGCCTCCACGCCGGCACGCAGAACCGCTCGCTCAGAGGCTCCCACGCATCCGCCGTTGCCCGGGCGTGAGCTCGGCAGCTCCGGCGTCTCCGCCGCTGGGCCGACGACGAGCAGCTCCGGCGCGAGGGCAGGCCGGGAGGTAGCGGTGGCCTCTGCTCCCGTGCCGCCGCCGGAACGGGAGGTGGTGGGGGCCAGGGAGGTGCTTGATCCGAGGACGCCGCACGCTAGCAGGGCGACGTGCTCCTCCGCCCTGAAGAGCGTCCTCGGCGGCGGCGTCTGCGAGGGTCGCGTCAGCGCCAGATCCGATCAATTGGTACCAAAACATACGGCGATGCAAGGTTCGGCTTTCACGAAATTCAACAAGGGCGGTCTACCTCTCTCTGCCTCTCTTTCAGCAGCCGCAGACGACGATGGAGAGGTGGGCGCACACGAGGAGCTCCACTTCCGCCGGTGCGTCTGGTCACCAGCGCGTCCCTGGCGGCGACGACGCAGAGGCTGGCGCACACGAGGAGCTCAACCTCCACCAGCGCGTCCTCTACTGACAGCAACATGCTCATCCTCCGTTCTTGGTGAGTCTCGGTCCCCTCTTTCTCTCTCTCTCTCTCTGCATCCATGAACAGTGCCAATCTTCTACCGGATCCTTTCTCCTCCAGGTTTACATCTACCTCTAATTTCGAAGTTAAGTTGGATCATGGTGAGCTGCACTCCGATTGCTTAATCATCTAAACATCTGATGGTTTTGGCATCTGAAGTTGCATGCCAGAGGCGTGGAGCTGCAACACCACCTGAAAACTAACCATAAATAGCGTAGATGATTGATGCATTGGATGAGGGCGTGTCCCGCATCCGCTCTCCACACCGTCTACCTCCGTGATCCATTGAAGTTGCAGATCGATCTAATAAACGATAGGACCCAATTCATCCTCTCCATGAACCTGTTCCCATGCAAATTTTCGATTTCCTTTAGCTTTCAAATTTGGTATACGCTACAGTCTAGATTCTCTGTTAGTCCAGTCAATTTCCGTGATGAATGATGGAGTGGATGAGCAGCCGTACTGCTGGCAGTTTAAAAGAGATATGATGGGTGTTGTCATTCGGATATTGCAGAGTACTAATTAAGCATTTTGACAAAGGAGGATTCCAGCGGCCAGCAACGCGTGGCGAGGCGGATGGAAGAATTATCTGTTGAATGCTGATGAGCAAGGGCCAGTGACGCACAGGTTATACTACCTCTATTTTTCCTCATTGTTGATTCTTACATGTAAGTATTCCATGATGTCGGTTTGCTAATGTATAGCTGAATAGAAATCTACTTGCTGGAATTGGTAAAACATGACTGGAAGGGGAGAATTAACGATAATGGTATATATATTTTCACTGGAGGTGCATCATGCTTTGTGATATTTTGCATGCTCTCTCAATGTTCTTTTCTAGGCACATTCGCAAAAAAAAATTTCTTTTCTAGGCAGAGGATCCTTGGTGATGATTCCCATATTGCTCTGACTAAATAACTGAAAAATAATGGAAAATGATAATTTGACACAATCATATTTACTGAAACATGAACACTCTGCATTTTCTCTTTCCTTTTTACTGGAGATACACTGACTGCATGCTTTTTCTCTTATTTTGCAGGCTCTCTCAGTGTTAATTTATTGGCTGGGGAGCCTTCATGATTACTCTGTTTTTGCTCTACGCAATAACTGAAAATTTATGGCAATGTAATTTTGAAACATTATGTTTGCAGGTCGTATTTACTCAAAAACCTGTTGTGTTTTTTCTCCTTCTTTTTATATACATTCAAGGATTTAATTCATGCCCAATGTTTACATACTTTCTTCTGTGCCCTGGAGCTTATGAATGGTATAGGGAAGTCCAGCATGGATGGTCTGCAATGTATCTAATCTATCCTTCAGATCAATTACTTGCACGGAATATCTCTTCTCTCCTATGTTTTTTCTTTGTTCGACAATTTTGTATGAGATGAAATTCAGGTGCTGCATCAACACCGACCGGAATATCTCTTCTCTCCTATGTTTTTTCTTTGTTCGACAATTTTGTATGAGATTAAATTCAGGTGCTGCATCAACACCGACCTTTCTAATTTATAAAGAACACCTTTGAGACAACTAACATTGTGTTTTCTTCTACCACTGTGTTTTCAGAATCTAGGAACTGTGAGGCTTTAATGGACGTATTTCTCGGCAATACTTCTCAGTTTGACGAATCGTTGTTGGATGTTGGAGTTTGGGTATTTGACCAAATAATTCTTTGGCATCTACATTCCCGTTGTATAGCTTGCTATGTGAATACGTGGTACTACTAGGTTTACTGAGAATTTCTTAATTAACAATCAATATCAAGAACTATGGTGCAGTATTTATTCATTAGCATCTCCGATCAGTTACTGTGCCTACTTCTGTACTGTCAATTTTTGCAGAATTGGATGTTCATACTTCATATAGGGAGAAGGTGCACTGTTAGTTGAATGCAGAACAGCAAAGGAAAACAATATGCCAGGTTTGAAATATTGAACTACAGGTATGCTGCGGTGTACTACTATTCTTTCAACAAATTATATGTAGAAAACTGTATGTTCATCTTTCATGATCCTGTCCTCTTCTTCAAGTTTTGCAGAGGCTTGAACTGCACTCTGTGCCAATGTACCTCTGTGAGCCTCCCTAAATCATATCCAGATCTAAGAAATTTTGTCGTTATCCATCGCCATGATAATCGTGACCTTCATGGTATGCTTATAACAGTTCTGGTGTAAATTTGAGATGTTTGTTGTGATTTCTGCTTGGTAATAATGGTAAGAGGTTAACATAGTTCAAAATATGTGTCGTAGTTCTCTAGCAACAATAATTACCCAATGAATTTTCTAAAGTTATCTTGCCAGCTTCCTTTCATGTACTTTTAGTTTCAATGAGTAAATAACGGCCGATGGTGCAAGGTTGCTAGAGATCATCACTTGGTGCACAAGATCCATGTAAGAATTTCTTTACGTACGATTAATATTCACAATGATTGTTGATGCTCCGTTTGTATCTGTAGTATTTTTATCCTTTTTAATAGGGATTTATCTCTAACTCTACATATGTCAGCATCAATCTAATATTTCAAGCTTTAGCTGAAGAAACTGAATCTCTTCCCTCCGACCGTGTGCAATAGTAAATCTGCTAAAGAGTGTGTAAGCTATGGTAAAAGGAGTCGCTGATTTACGAAAGTGCTGCGATGCATTGAGTTTTAAAAGATTCTTGCTGTTAAGTTCATTTTCCACCGGGTCTATGAGAGCCTCCTTTACGCTGCACCATTGGAGGTGATATTTTCTTATCTATGTGATGTAATATTGTAATATGGCTACATGTTACATCTTCAGATTCAATATCAATATGTTATATGATCCTTGAGTTAATGAATTTTCTTCAAAATTGTTGCCTCTTTTAGTCAGTTTTCTCCCAAACAGATGGAGGCTTTTTCCTGCGTTCAGTCTCACATATAAAATCAACATACAGAGACAAACTTAGTTGTGTTATTTCCATTTTTTGGTACATAGAAATAAGACTGAACTATCTATCTATATATTAAAGCAAGACGAAATGTCGCGCTCTCCTCGCTCGCGAACTGTTCCTGGAACAATAGTTACTGTAGTTTGCTACAGTACCTACAGTTCCTCGGCCGGGGGACGTGTCCGTGACAGTTTTGCAGAAAGGCCCTTCCCAAACCCGTAAATAGAACCCGCAGTCCAAGAAAACGCGAGGCGAGGGACCAAAACGTAAATTACGAAAAATACATGGACTTTTCTGCAAAACCATCCAAATCCCCCCCTCCCTCCCTCTCTCCCTCCCCGCGACGCCGGAATCGCCGCACCACGCCTCCTTGCTCAAATCGACAGCCACGGGGAGCTCCGCCGCCGCACCCTCTTTGTCCTCGCCGGCGAACCCGTGCTGGGACGGCCGCGTCGCACCGCAATCGTCGCCGCCGTGCCCGCGGCCCTCCACCGCATGTGCACGTCGCCGGCGATGCTCCGGCGTTCAAAATGTGGCGGCGCCGCCCCCTTCCGACACCCCGCGCAGAGGCGCGTCCAGCGCGCCTCGCCGCGCGTCCTCGCACGCGCTGGTTCGCCGCCGCGGCAGCTCCGCCCACTGGTGACGTCATCCTGACGTCGCCACGATGGGCCTGGGCTGGCACTGGACCGGTTGTTTGGGCCGGCCTGCTTGCTAGCCCTTTTTTCCCTTTGTTCTTTCTTTTTCCCTGCTTTTGTATTAAGGTTTTAAATACAGGCCCAAACAAATGCAGACCAAATTCTAAATAAAAAAAATCTAAAAACCAAAATAGCAATTTCAAATGCTCCGTTACCTTCTCAAAATTATTTAAAACCTTAATTTCTAAACAAATATACTTAAACCGAAACACAAAGTTTGAAAAAAAAAGTTCGAAAAAAAATGTAAACACCAAAATCGTCTTTCCATATGCCTTTGAACCTTCTCTAAATTATTTTAGATCTTATTTCCCGAATAAATATAATTGAATCCGAAAAAACAACATTTAAACAAAAAATGCTTTGCATAACTTAAAACATGTCATAGATGCTATTTAACGACATTTACACAATTTCGGAAAAGTACTACATGCTACAAAATCATAAACTTACACACACACGTAATGTATTTCCTCCGAATATGGAGTTACATTAAATTTTTAAAGCAACAAAACTAACTTATTGCATTATTTGAAAAAAGATTAATATTTACAGGTAATTTAACTTAACTCTCTCCAATTGTGCATACAAATTAAAAAAAAATTCTAGAAGAAATAGCCAACATTTCCACGCAACCATAAAATATTCCTTCTTATTATGGTGCTAAATAAGAAAATTATGGCAAAATGGAACCATTCTCCACCAACTTAACTCTCGCCAATTGTGCATGAAAATTGAAAAAATGCCAACATTTCCACACAACCATAATATATTCCCTCTTATTATGGTGCTAAATAAGAAAATTATGGCAAAATGGAACCATTCTTCACCATTTCGATTTAGCTAACATATTTGGAAGGAATATAACTTAGATTCCTCCAATTCTGTAGTTACCTAAATTTTTTTTTCTCAGATGATTATTTGAAGAAAGTGCAAGTTCACTTTCTCAAAATATAGATTGAGTTTAAATTGAATTAAAAAATGATCGAACAATGTATTCCCTCTAATTGTTGAGTTATATTACAGCTAAATTTTTTTAAATAATACACGAAAATAATTTAATTTTGGAAATATTACGCAAAAAAAAAATTCAAAAATATTATCCAATCGGCGTTACTGAAGCCGACAGGACCTTGTCGTCATTGGCGAAGCCGAGTAGGGACCTGCCATCCTTGGTGGCATACCAGTGGCGTGTTTTGGCATACCAGTGGCGCGTTTTGTGAGTGCACGCCACTAGTAACTAGTACCAGTGGCGTGTCGTCTTCCGCAAAGACGACAGGGACTAGTCGTCTTCGCCAAGGACGACAGGTCCCTACTCGGCTTCACCAATGACGACAAGGTCCTGTCGGCTTCAGCAATGCCGATTGGATAATATTTTTGAAAAAAATAGATTTGCGTAATATTTCCAGAATTAAATAAATTTCGTGTATTATTTTAAAAAATTTGGCTATATTACATATATAAGACAATATACAAACACATTATACCAAACCGACTACATTAACAAAATACTCAATTTACATTAACTAAACTCGCTCCAATTATACAATTCAATTTACAAAATACTCAAATTGAACTTAACTCTCCTTATATACGAAACTGAATTTAAATGATGCTTTATTACATGTAGATTTCCATGAAATCTCAAATACTTTTCCTCCAAAGATGAATTGAATTCAATAGTTGCTAATGCAATATATCTCCTCTAACCAACAATCTAAATTACATATTTAAGGCGAAGTACAAACATAATATTTAGACATAACCACGATATATTCCCTTTAAATGTGGTGGTAAATAAGAAAATTATGCCAAAAACGAAGCCATATAGTATTTAGACATAACTATGCTATAATTTCCTCTAAATATAGTGGTAATTAAGAAAATTGTAGCAAAATTCATGTAGATTTCCATGAAATCTCAAATTCTTTTCCTCCAAAGATGGATTGAATTCAATAGTTGCTAATGCAATATATCTCCTCTAACCAACGATCTAAATTACATATTTAAGGCGAAGTACAAACATAATATTTAGACATAACCACGATATATTCCCTTTAAATGTGGTGGTAAATAAGAAAATTATGCCAAAACGAAACCATATAATATTTAGACATAACTATGCTATAATTTCCTCTAAATATAGTGGTAAATACGAAAATTGTAGCAAAATGGAACTATATTTCAACATTTCAATTTACCTACCATATTTAAAAGCAATATAACTTAATTCTACCTAATTATGTACTCACATTAAAAAAAACACTTGATTAGATGAATACTAGAAGGATAATGCGCGCTTTGCCGCGCCCGTATGGTCTTTGTTATGTAAGTTTTTATCTTCATTTTCGTACTTACTGATCTTCGATAAAAAATAACTACATCTAGATGTAATTCAGATGTGTGGAAGTCAATTTGCTAAGGATGTAGCGTCCATCGGATTGTCATTCAATGTCTTATTATTTTCTTCAATCGGTGTCGTTTTTAGTCTTTAACGATCCAACCTCATATACAACCGGTAGTCACCCTTTTCTTCGACCGACATCGGTACCTAGGTGTACTACTGCTCTGAAACAAACTCCACCACATATTGTATATAATTGTCTCTATCAGTTCGGCGAATATCCCAAGCGAGGGATATGATGTCTAGGAGGGTAGCGAAGGGAGGTGGCTTGGAACATGTTCTACATTACGTTTGCATGTTGATTTTTTTCCTGCTTCTGGAGAAACACGAACATGTGCGTTTGGTTGTATAGTGTGTTTCATGTACTCTCACCACTGGCTACTTACTGAACTTACCTCACCCCACCATACTTGAGCAAATTCATCTACTTGACAACCACATATGAAGCGGCGAGCGGGGTAATGGCGCGACGGTGGTGCGGCAGGAGCACACCAGTGAAGTTTGCGGCGGAAGCTAACATACAAGCACACCATGAACACATAGAACAAGCATAGTGTAAATATGTACATACATAACATCTATGCTTATATGTCCGTCGAAATAAAAAGAATTACAACATGAAAGTTGCGGCAAAATATGAGATGGATCTATATGTCAAAATAAATTTCAAACAGTCGAACGAGTGCTCGATGAATTTGATAAAATTCTTCAAAATATGGTACAAACTTCGGTCCAAAATTAACAATTTATAGTCGATGAAATTTAAAACCAGTCACGGAATAAAACCTACTTGTGGACTCGCATATATTTCGTGTACATTTTATTTCGAATCAAAATACGTTGTGTAAATTAATGTTTATATGTCCGTCGAAATAAAAAATTACAACACGAAAGTTGTGACAAAAGATGAGGTGGATCTATATGTCAAAATAAATATCAAACGGTCGAATGAGTGCGATGAATTTGATAAAATTCTTTAAAATATGGTACAAACTTCGGTTCAATATTAACAATTTATAGTCGACGAAATTTAAAACCGATCATGGGAATAAACCTACTTGTAGACGCACATATATTTCGTATACATTTTATCTTCAATCAAAATATCGTTGTGTAAATTAAAAATAATAAGCTGAAGCAAATTTAGACGAGCATACATACCGCAAAAGTTATACGTGACCAAGCTGGACACCTTAGCTGGCACCTCCAAAGCCTGCTTAATAGGTTCGTGCGCGGTGAAAATGAAAAGGTACCATACGCAATCTGGTGCAGGGAAAGAACCAATGAGAGGTTGACACCTAGGAGCAACTGGAAAGCTCTATTTCTTGCACGATTAGATATTGGAGGGATTATTAAAATCACACTCACTTATAGGTGGGGCCACCCACGTTCACACCTAGGAGCAACCACAGCTCTCCATTTCTAGGGAGCTTAGTACTTTGAAGGGATTTTCAACAAAATATAAATTTATTTAAATTTTGTTAAATAAATATCTCCACATGAACTAGAAAATGTCAACTTTATTTAAAATTTGTTAAATTAGTTTCCCAGATAATTTTTGTACTTTGTCGGGCAAAAAAAGGAAATTCAAAATATTACCCATTGTTATTAAAAAAAAACCGGAAAATTTTACCGAATTTTAACACACGTGTGCGGCATGTAAATATTTGCATATTCTACAAAATATATAAAAAAAATGCTCACAAAAAAATGCTACCTATTCATAGCAAAATGAAAAACATATTTGAATTTTTTTTCGAAACTTTGAAATTTCCAACGGCTACCAAATCTGAGCATTTGAATTCCAAAAAAACGAATAGCTTCCCACTTTCACCAATTTATTTCAAATTCAAACAAATTATAAATCGATATCTCCGAATATATCCGTTGGAAAAAAATACGAGAAATATATGAAAACATACAGAAAAATACATACAAACTACTTATGCTAGAGATTTTTTTTCGAATATTCAAATTTTCTCATCATTTGGAGGTAATTCAAATGCATGTTTTCTAATCTCAATTTAATATTGCCGCTGAAATACAAACATGTTCGAACATTTGCATATTCTACAAAATATATAAAAAAATGCTCACAAAAAAAATGCTACCTATTCATAGCAAAATAAAAACAATACTCCGATATTCCATAAAATATATCGAAAATGCTAAAAAGAAATGCTCTATAATAAAAATACATACAAACTACTTATGCTAAAGATTTTTTTTTGGAATATTCAAATTTTGTCACCATTTGGAGGTAATTCAAATACATATTTTCTGATTTCAATTTAATATTAACACACGTGCGTGGCATGTAAATATTTGCATATTCTACAAAATATATAAAAAAAATGCTCACAAAAAATGCTACCTATTCATAGCAAAAGAAAACTTATTTGAATTTTTTTTTGAAAACTTCGCAATTTTCAACGACTTCCAAATCTGAGCATTTGAATAACGAAAAAAAATGAATAGCTTCCCACTTTCACCAATTTTTTGTAATTCAAACAAATTATAAATCGATATCTCCGAATATATCCGTTGGAAAAAAATACGAGTAATATATCAAAACAATCAGAAAAATACATACAAACTACTTATGCTAAAAGATTTTTTCCCCTAATATTCAAATTTTGTCACCATTTAGAGGTAATTCAAATGCATATTTTCTAATTTCAATTTAAAATTGCCGCTGAAATACAAACATGTTTGAACATTTGCATATTCTACAAAATATATCAAAAAAGCTCACAAAAAATGCTACCTATTCATAGCAAAATAAAAACGCTTCCAAATCTAAGCATTTGAATAACAAAAAAAAAATGAATAGCTTCCCACTTTCACCAATTTTTTTGAAATTCAAACAAATTATAAATCGATATCTCCGAATATATCCGTTGGAAAAAATACGAGTAATATATCAAAACAATCAGAAAAATACATACAAACTACTTATGCTAAAGATTTTTTCTTCGAATATTCAAATTTTGTCACCATTTGGAGGTAATTCAAATGCATATTTTCTAATCTCAATTTAATATTGCCGCTGAAATACAAACATGTTTGAACATTTGCATATTCTACCAAAAATATATAAAAAATGCTCACAAAAAATGCTACCTATTCATAGCAAAATAAAAACAATACTCCGAAATTCCATAAAATACATCGAAAATGCTCAAAAAAAGGTATATAAGATAAATACATACAAAATACTTATGCTACAGTTTTTTCCCCTCGAACATTCAAATTTTGTCACAATTTGGAGGTAATTCAAATGCATATTTTCTAATTTCAATTTAATACTGCCGCTGAAATACAAACATGTTTGAACATTTGCATATTCTACAAAATATATAAAAAATGCTCACAAAAAAAATGCTACCTATTCATAGCAAAATAAAAACAATACTTCGATATTCCATAAAATATATCGAAAATGCTCAAAAAAAAGATATGTACTTATAATAAAATAAAAATATATTTGAACATTTTAATTTGGCCAATATTTCGACACCATACGAAAACACTTCCCCCAAGTGTGGAATCAAATTCAAATGGATTTTTATAATTTCAATTAAATATTGATGTCGAAATACAAACATGTTTGCAAATTTCAAACCACTAAATATTTAAATATTCTACGAAATATATCAAAAAATGCTCATAACAAAATGCTACCTATTCATAATAAAATAAAAACATGTTCGAACATTCCAATTTGGCCAACATTTTGGTGAACAAAAAATATATATATTGTACACAAAAAAAACTCACCAAGGGCGTGGCGTGACGCCACGCCAAATTCAACTAGTGTCTTATATATACTACAAACTCCTATGAAAATGGGGTCAGTGTTAGGTGATTTCCTTAAACACACATGGACCACGGGATGAGAATGAAGGATTCGTGGTGCCGTGCCCGTGAAGCTGCGTCGGCACAACAATCTACGATCTTATGTAAACCATCTTTGCTATATATATATCATCATCACGGGTTTGCACGTAGAGATTTACTTCATTTTTCTTTTGGCCGCGTATTTCACTGGTTTTAGGCACAACCAGCCTTGGTACAACGACAGGCAAGACAAGCTGCACGTCATTCGGAACCAGCCACAACTGACGTATGGTTCAGGGAGATGTCAAACTCCACTGCTGTGCAAGCTCGAGCCCATCCATGCATCCTCCACGGCAGGTACGACCGCATCTCCTCTGCCGTGCTTCTCCTCTCGTATCAGGTCTGTCATATTCACGTGGCCTTGCATCAACGTATGCAGCATTCCATTGATTGATCGATATATCGGCACAAAGTGACTCATCATGTACTAGGGCAAAACGTGAGAGTGGACTATCTGAACATGGGGCATCGACCCCTGTTTTGAAAAAACATATTTTAAACATGTTTTAATGTGTCCAAAAATTTCGGAAATAAATTGTATGTGTATATATCGGCAGAATATGTGTGCGGTACAAAGTTTTGTGGAAAAAAAACTTTTGTTTTGCCTCCGCAAAAAAGACAAATTTTGTTGCTGGAAAAAAAGACTTGTTGGAGACATTCTTTTGTCTTTTTCACATAGACCAAAATAATAATCATTTTTTGACGAAACTTTCGGCGTGCACATAGAATGTGGATGTGTATGCCCGGAATTTTTTTAAAATTCTTTTAGCATGTAGAAATACATTTTTTGAAAACGGGGTAGATGCCCCTAGGTTCATATATGTATTTCCCGGCAAAACGTATGTTTTTTTTTGAATAAGGAAACACTGATATTATATATTACCGCAAATTACAACACATTGAGTATAACTTCCGTCATGTGGAACAAACTTGCCTAGCTGGGTACAAAGAACTACCAAAACATGATGCTTCTGTAGAAGAATACAACCGGAGCCTGCCAGGGGGTCCGTCGAGAATTCAGACTCAACAAACCTGCAGTCGTACTCTTGAAGGGCCTCTCGCAATCTAGCCAACCGTAGAGCCAGCGGCTCAACCGGCAATCGCGTTGGCAGACGCCTGTGAGGTAGGGGATTGAGCTGAAGATCTAAAAGGGCCATCACCGAGCTCAAATCAGGAGGTTCATAGCTGTTAAATCTGAGAAACCGCAGCAGAGATGCTCTCACCCGTCTCCGGCATGTCCCGAACAGCAGGAACGCAAAATCATCATGCACATCAGCATACTTTGGATGCAGTACACAGCAACTAGACATACAACAATGAAGCTCATAGGATGGACTGGTGCGAGCTGACCAAAGATCGTGACAGCACACAACGGCCGCCACGGATTGTTCACCAGGTTGCACCTTCATGGAACTTGAATCTCCTCCAACATCGCAGGTTACCGTGACGCCCAGGTCGTTCCCCTCGCCGCCACGGCCGGCCAAAACGAGGATGGGCGCAGAAGACCTAAAAAGGGAGAGGAAATCCACCCCAGCACCGCCTATGACAAAGAGCCTGGATGCACGGCCATCTATGCCGCCTCCGGGCACAAGACCACTTGGAGCAGCAGAGACGATGAACACCGCACACAGGCTGATGAAGATCCTCCGATGGAGGATGAACCATCTCAAGCAGCACCGGACGAGGGCAGTGAGGCCAACCCTATGACTGAAAATAGCGGCGGCTAGACAGCACCGTCGCTTGGGATTCGCTACAGGAAGCGCAAACTCTGCTTCCCAACGACGACTCCAGATGCAGCAGCCCACCAGGACACGCCTCCCATCCTCTCCCCCGCCACCTCGGCCGGCCAAGAGGGAGAAGCGCTCTGAAGAGTTGAACATCCGGAGAACGAGGCGCTTGAAGGAGCCTGCTCCTAGCACGTCGCCTTTTACCTCCTGCCGCGGGAGCAAAAACACGATGCAACGAAGCAACCGTCTGCCGCTGTGCCATGGCAGCAGAACGGAGCAGCTCCACCGGATCTTATTTAAGGAGATCCTCGAGGTCCTCTTTCCCCACCACGGCTGCTCCATCCATTGAAGCAAACCAGCAACCTACTCCAAATCGCCACGAAGGACAAAGCCCTAGACCTAATATATACAGGGAGGAGGCCGGCACCTCGCCTCAGCACTCCCCTGACGGCAACGCCGGCGAGGAAGGCCTCGGCTTGGCCCGGGCACACGATAAGCACTCTCAGTTACTGCTCACAGTAGAGAGAAAGAAGAGGATAGGAATGACGCCCCCCGCCGGCTGGCAAAATGTATGTTTGCCGAGTGTCTTATATCAGGTACTAGCACTACCAGAAAATCGCAAATAAAAAACCAACACTCGGCAAACTTTGCGCACTAGGCAAAACGATCATAATACACTCGGCAAATAAAATGTACACGATGTTATAAACGATAGGCAAAAAAAGCGATGAACAGAAAAGATCAAACTAACGGGGACACGATATTTTATCGTGAAAAACCCTTACAACAAGGAAGAGAAAAATACACGGGCCCCAGCCAGCAAAACTTTACTATATCGGGTGAGATTATAAACGCCGAGGATTTACAACAACGAATTTATCCCGTGCGGTGGCTTACAAGATGTATATATAGTGGTACTGTCCTGATCCAGCCTCCCGACGAGGCCTCGCTCGCTCCATCAAAACTTAGCTACCCTTTATATTAATTTGGATCACCATAAAATAACACTCCACCTTGAGACAAAATCCATCTTATAGCATAGAACGAACCTTCATCCTGAAACAACAAAGAAAATACTTTCGGCGCCTACTAGCCTCTTAGGCTAAACAGTGATACCAACTAAGCTTGAGTAAAGCTCAAACTTAGCAACAGGAACTAGCTTTGTCATTATATCAGCAGGATTATTATGAGTACTCTTATCTTGCATACCTTCAGCTTACCTTGTGCAACAACATCACGCATATAATGGTAATTGACATCAATGTGCTTTGTTTTCTTATGGAACATCTGATCCTTAGTAAGGTAAATAGCAATCTGACTGTCACAAAACAGGTTAATGCAAGTATCATCTCCACAAAGCTCAGCAAACAGACCTTTCAGCCAAACTGATTCTTTACATGCTTCAGCAATAGCCATGTACTCAGCCTCAGTAGTAGATTGTGCAACAACAGCCTGCAAAGTAGCCTTCTAGCTAACAACACATCCAATAATAGTAAAAACATAACCTGGGAGGGACCTCCTCTTATCCTAATCGACAGCAAAATCTAAATTCACATAGTCCACGAGTACCTCACCAGTCTTGCCAAACTTCAAGCAAACTTTGGATGTGTCGTGAGGGTACATGAAAATCCACTGAACAACTTTCCAATGTTCTTTACCAGGATTAGCAATGTATCGACTGGCAGGACGGAGACAAACCATGGCATACATTAAGGAACAAACAGCAATAGAATATGGAACTCGTGACATGTAATCAATATCTTCATCAGTTCTAGGACATTGCAACGCTGACAACTTGATGTTAGGAGCCATAGGTGTATTAACGGATTTTGCATCATGTATGTTAAAACGATGAAGAACTTTCTTAATATAATTTTCCTGACTAAGAAATAACAATCTAGATTTTCTATCTCTTGAAATTTCCATACCTGGAATTTTCTTAGCAGGACCAAGATCGTTCATCTCAAACTCAGTACTCAACTGTGCTTTCAACGTAGTAATTTCTTCCATATTCTTAGCAGCAATTAATATATCATCAACATATAACAGCAAGTATATAGGCGATCCATCAACAAACTTAATGTACATACATCTATCATATTCAGACCTCTTAAAGCCATGCGACATTATAAAAGAATCAAACCTTTTATACCACTGTCGAGGAGACTGTTTCAAACCGTAAAGAGACTTCTTCAACTTGCAGCGGACGACCTTATACCGAGAATCTGGCTAAAACCTTTAGCTACTAACCTTGCCTTAAATCTTGGAGCCTCATTAGGAAACAAACCTTCATTTCTTTTAAAGATCCACTTGTAGCGGACGACCTTCTTTTGTTTCAGCAAGCGCACAACATCCCATGTGCCAATTTTCTCAAGCGATCGCATCTCCTCGTGCATTGCACCAATCCACTTTTCACGGTCAGCCGAAGCAGTAGCTTCAGTGTATGTAGCTGGTTTAGCTCATGCTACACCTGTTCAGCACAATTAAAAGCAAAGTAAACAACATCGCATTCTTCAATTAAACGTGTGGGACGAACAAGGTTTCTCTTTCGCCGATCACCAGCAATGGATGGTTGCTGCAAAACATGAGGTTTGGTTTGCACAATATCCTCCTCAACAATTTCTATTACCTCCTCGTTCAGGTGGTCCACCTACAAACGAACCTGTGGTTCGTCCTCATCAGAAGAATCTGGCACAACATCAGTCAACAAATTATTCTGATACATAACAGATTCATTAAAAACAACATTCCTGCTGAAGAACGTCTTTTTGGTTTTCGGATTCCATAAGTTATATCCTTTCACTCCGAAACCATAACCAAGAAACAAACACTTAACCTCTCTAGGCTCTAACTTTCCATTATCAACATGAGAATAGGCAGTGCAATAAAAAACTCTCAGTTGTGAATAATCAGCAGTCTCACCAGACTATGGATCCTGAAAATCATGAAAATCTCTTGACTAGCACTTAGATCTTGAAAATCCACTTAGTGCTTTTCCCATGGATCCTGAAAATCCTGACTTTATTTTCAAAATATATTCCAGGTTATTTTTTATGATAGGATTGTAAGACGCGTGAATAGAAAAAAACTTGGTATAATAATGACATGCCATCTAAAATCCTACAAGAATGAAGGAATGTTTTTCATATAAACAGTAGGGCAGGTGGATTCAGAAGGAAAAGCTCCTACGGATCTCTTCAAAACAATGTTATTGATGACAAAACTCAATCCATATCATTATGTTCATGACTTCCAACCTTAAATCCAACGGACGTCATTTTTGGGGCAAAGATCCACTCATTTGTCATTTTTGATGGTTCGTCATATCACTTTCTTTATTTTTCACGATGTACTGTTCACCACCCAGATCCACTTATTTGCCATTTTTGTCAAGCCCATAATACAACGAATTTAGAGTTGAAATTTTACACACTTGTAGATCTTATAACTATGTACATCTGGGATTTTTTCATGATTTTTTGAGACGTAAAAATACAAATTTGAATTTTTTTCAAAAAACGAGATAGGAGCTCGGGTTCCAATCCGCCTCACTCGTCGAGTAGGTGCCTTTCTTGTTTGCGTTTGTGCATTTACGGGTGTTCCAAGAAAAGGTTCCAATCATCTCCTGGGAAGTTTGCTGAACACGGTTAAATATCTGCATTGATTTGTTACGGTCTGAACTTACACGATGTATTACTGTCACAGCTGCTGTGCACTATGTATGATCCTAATTCGTGCAGCTCTGTCAGTTATCTACCGTGCTGCTCGTCGGAGGAAATCTCCGTGTCCGCGCCGGCGATGATGGCCTCGAGCCGCTCGACGAGCTGCTTCGCCGTGGGCCTCGCCTTGGGGTCCTGGCTGACGCACGCGCACGCCACCTCCAGCACCTTCTCCGCCTCCTCCCGGTGCGTCCCCACCCTCGCCACGCCGGCGTCCACCGCGTCGCGCCCCCTCCCCTCCCGCCGCAACCGCACCGCCCACCCCGTCACGTCCCGCGCCCCGAGCCTCGCCGCCATGTCCACGGGGCGCCGGCCCGTCACCAGCTCCACCAGCACCACCCCCATGCTGTACACGTCCCCCCGGTACGTCGCCGCCGGCGAGCTCCCGTACTCCGGCGGGATGTAACCCAGCGTGCCCACCAGGTCCGTCGTCACGTGCGTGTCGTCGTTCCCGCGCGCCAGCCGCGCCAGCCCGAAGTCCGCCAGCCGCGCCTCCATGCCGGCGTCCAGCAGGATGTTGCTCGACTTCACGTCCCGATGCATCACCCGCGCGCCACTGTCGCCGCCGTGCAGGTGCGCCAGCCCGCGCGCCGCGCCCCGCGCGATCCGCAGCCGCGCCGGCCACGGGAGGACGTCGCCGGCAGCGGCGCGCTCGTGGAGCCAGTGGTCGAGGCTGCCGTTCGCCATGAAGGGGTAGATGAGGAGACGGACGTCCTTGCCGACGCGGCAGTATCCCCGGAGGGAGACGAGGTTGCGGTGGCGCACGCGGGAGAGCGCCTCCACCTCGGCGCGGAACTCGCGCTCCATCTGCTCGAAATCGCCGGACAGGCGCTTCACGGCGATGTCGCGCCCGTCGGCGAGCGTCGCGCGGTACACCATCCCGAACCCGCCGCACCCGACGATGCGCGAATCGTCGAAGTCGCCCGTCCCCTTCACCACCTCTTCCAGCGTGATCACCGTTGTTCTTTTGGTGGCGACGCTACCGTCGTCGTCGTCGCCGGGGAAGAGGAGCACCAGCGTGGACGACCTGGCAGGCTCGGACGAGCCGAGGCAGCTTTCGTCGTCTGCGGCCACCCTGCACGCGTTGTCCTCGTGCCGCCGCCTCGACCAGGCCCGCCAAGACGCCGCAAGGCCCGCGGCGAGAAGCAGCGCCGTGCCCACGCATATCGCCGCCACGACGCCGGCGCTGGCGGCGCTCCTCCGGCCAGTGCTCCCAGCCGCTCCGCTGTCCACGGCCTCATCCTGATCGCACTTCTGCTCCACGTGCAATCCGCACAGGAACGGATTCCCGGTGAAGTCCGCGTGGGAGAAGGTGGAGAACTGGCCGCCGACGGGGACCTCGCCGGAGAGGTTGTTGTACGCGACGGCGAAGTGGGAGAGGAAGCTGAGCCGCGTCAGCGACGGCGGGATGGTGCCGGAGAGCGCGTTGTGCGAAAGGTCGAGCGACTCCAGACTTGTCATCCCCGACAGCTCTGCCGGGATTGGCCCCGAGAAGCTGTTCCAGCTCAGGTCAACGATGTGCACCCTGGCCAGCGCTCCTATTGCCGGCGGCACGACGCCGGTGAGGTTATTGTGCCCCAGCACCAGCGACGGCGGGAAGCTGCTCACCTGGTTGTACTGACGCCCCTTCACCGACACGTTCCGCCGCATGAAAAACGGGAAGTCCTGTACCGTTGCCTCCTCGCCGTCGCCACTGCCGTTGCCGGCTAGCAGCGCTGGAATACGCGTGAGGCTCGCCGGAATCTCCCCCTGCAGCGTGTTGTTGGAGATGTCGAGATAGAAGAGGTGGTTAAGCTCGCCTAGGAACGGCGGGATCGGACCGGCGAGCTTGTTCCACGAGATGTCGAGCACCTTGAGCTTCCGGAGCCTGGCCATCCACGCCGGGATGGCGCCGGTGAGCTCGCAGTTGGCTATGACGAGCACCTGGATGTTGGAGAACCCGTCGATGCCGGCCTCCGGCATTGCCTCGCCGCCGTGGAAGTTCTTGGTGAGCACGAGGCTCGTCAGGTTCGGCAGGCGCTGCAGTATCATCAGCGACGACGTGACGTTGGAGAAGCCATTCCCGGTTAGGGAGAGGAACGAGAGGGACCTGAACGCGGCGAAGGACGGCGGTATCTCGCCCGTGAGGAGGTTCCGGGCGAGGTTGAGCGCCGTCATGCCGGGGCACTCGGGGAGGCTCGCCGGGATGGGGCCCGTGAAGCGGTTGACGGCGAGGTCGAGGTACACGAGGCTGTTCACGGCGCGGAAGTTGAGGCCGATGGCACCGGCGAAGGAGTTGTTGCGGACATTGAGGACGCGAAGGTTGACGCAGAGCGAGAGCGTGGCTGGGAGGCGGCCCGCGAGCAGGTTGCTTGGCGCTGAGAGCTCCCGGAGCGTGTCGGCGAGCGCGTCGAACGCCTCGGGCAGCGCGCCGGAGAAGGCGTTGAAGGAGAGGTCGAGGCGGACGAGGGCGGTGAGGTTGCGCAGGCCCGGGGAGATCTCGCCGGAGATGGAGTTGGTGTGGAGGACGAGGTACTGTAGGGTGTTGACAGTGAATAGGTCGTCGGGGAGCGCGCCGGTGAAACCGTTGCCGTCGAGCGAGAGCTCGCGGAGCGACCGGCATTGGGCGAAGCCAGTGGGGAAGTCGCCGGAGAGCCTGTTCACTGAGAGACGCAATGTTTGCAGCCCCGGCGACGAGGCGCAGATGGCGGCGGCGCTGACGGAGCCGGAGAAGCCGTTCCCGGACGCGTCGTACACCGTGAGGTTCGCCGCGCCGGGGAGCACCGGGAGGGCGCCGACGAACGCGTTGTAGGACACGTTGAACACGCGCACCGCCGGCAGCTCGACGATCACGCTGGCGCCGGCGAGTTCGCCGGAGAGGGAGTTGAAGCTGACGTCGAGCGTCTCGAGGAGGCCCAGCCGGAGCAGCCCCGCCGGGAGGCTCCCGCTAAGGGCGTTGCCGGAGAGGTTGAGCACGCGGAGCGCCGTCAGGCCGGTGAGCGACGCGGACACCTTCCCACGGAGCGTCCGGTTGGGCAGCACTACCCCGACGACGGCTCCGTCGCCAGAGCAGAGCACGCCGGGCCACGTGCAGCAGCCTTCGTCGGGCGCGGCGGGCCATCCGGTGACCGCAGCGTCGAGGCCGGCCGAGAAGCCTCTCAGCGCGTCGAGGTCGCCAGACCCGCAGGGCTGCTGCGCCGCGCTGCCGGGGCACCATGACAGCAGCACGATCGCCGGCAGCAGCAGCAGCGCCGCCACCGCCAGTGTGCTGCTACCGCCTCCCCTGCTTCGTCCCATTGATCATATGCATCAAGAATCCGAGCTTAAACTAGGAGCTTGCTTGCTAGGAGAAGAATGGACAAGGGAGACGATCGATGGTTGTTGCTAACTAACCATCACTTAGCGTGTTTTTCTGTCATCTGGGTTTGACTCTTGGCTAACCAGATGTTTAAGCTCTTCATCAAAATCAAATGGATTTACGTTCACATACATATAAACAGCAGCATATGCTGAGTATAGTTTTGTGTTGTGTCATTTTCTTACTTTCTTTCCTTCTATTCTTTGTGGCGATAGTGGAGGAGGAGCTAGCTTGATTAATTAGTTTAATGGCGGTGTGTGGGTGTGAATGACCTGCTGCTCCTGTAGCCACTGAGCTAGGGGAAGGAGGTCAACGTACGCCACGTGTCACATCCACCCGCAGGTTTATCGATGTAGCATTGGATATTAGATCGAGTGGCATGACTAGATTATGTTGGCCATTAAACAAGCCTAATTACCTCACAAGTCAGATTATAACCCGGAGCTAACCGAATGAGTACACGAGACAAGACAAAGTCGCAGCCGTTTGCCTACCTATAAATCACAAGTGGCAGTAAGAAAATGCAGTGCATTCTACCGACAAAGGGAAAATAATACTCAGGTCTACGCCTTGATCATGCATTCCTAAGCAACCGTATTAAAAGGAAAAACGGCCGGCGCCGACGACTTGAGAGTACCAGCAGAAGCTTCCTATGTACATCAGTACATGCATGAACTTGTCTGCGAAAAAAAGTCAGATCAGATAGGTATTATTCTTCTCTTATTATACAAGTTTTTTACTTTAATTATCACCTCCAGGTCCAGGTGATAACCGGGGATTAATTAATCTAGGGTATCCATGGCTGACCACTGATCAAACATGCAGGCTCAATGGATTCAGTGGGGTTTGGTAAATTGCTAACTACACTCTGTCTTGGACTCTTGGGCACTACAGATAAACAGATGAGATGAACTGGATCGGGTTTAGTGGTTTTACCATTTACGAAACTAGGTAAACTTTACACAGGATTAGTTAAGGATCACTGGCACATCAACCACTTCCAGGTTGTTGCACCAAAAAAAAAATATATATTGGCAAGTTTAATTTCTGAAGAAAACAACTGGCAAGTTGAACAATAATGTCGAGAATGGTCAGAAGTCCAAACCCAAACGAATTTGATCTGTCACTTCAGCAAAATTTTCAGGTATGGACGGCTGGAAGGCCTGTCGATTTCTTAACAACTCAACAAAGGCTAAACAAAGGAGTTGTTGCCAACTTAAAGAACTGATATAGGATTGTATTTGTTTTGCATTAAAAAAATTATTTTTGAAATGCTTACTTGTGCTGTATGATTGACCCAAAAATAACTTTTTTTTCATGCTTAACACTGAAACGGACAGCCCGGATAAACCGCAAAAAGATAAGTAACAATGTAAACCTGCCTTGAATAGCCTGCAACTAGTTCATGATTACGCAAGGGGAAACAATGACATGTGTGCTATATATATAAAAGCAAGCGAAATTCCATGATCGAAATTTTCTGTACCGAAACAAGGAAAATCTAGGAGCTAGTCCTTCAGCTACACTCCAAGTGTCATCTTTACCAGCAACAGAATCTGTCAGCATCTAGCTAGCTAATTAGTGGTGCTAATAATAATCAATCTGTCTTGGATCAGAGGACCAAAAGGAAATGCTTCATGGTTACTCTAATTGAGAAAGGGGCACACTTTGCAGCTGACCAACTGATCAGACCAAGGTGGCTCATAAGATAGCTCGATGCACTGATTGGTAATTTTGAATTTATTAACCTTTAGATCACCCTGGTCCAAGATTTTACATACCAAGTATCAACTACAACTTTATTTTCCACTACACAAATTTAATCCAACTTTCTAATATTTTAGTAACCACTCATGTATCTGCAAAGCTAGCATCAAAACGACAGGGTGCAAAGGCACCTAAAGATGTTCATCAGGATATGGTAAATAAAACCGCATGAATATAATGGGTCAGCCACAGCACTACTGCCATGTAGACCTGAGGTTATCTCTTTTTTTATTTGCTGATATCAATGTGATTCTTCCTTTCTTGAGTTCGCTAGAGGATGTGTGATGATGGTGCTTTCTTCTTCTTAATTAGCTTTCCTTAATCTCATGATGACCACTGGATTGAAGCAACGGCTCACAACATGTCAAACCATCTCTGCATGCATAAAATATGTTTGGATGGCGGTGGTGGAATCCACTTGTTGTCTATAAGGATGTCACAGGATGTTGCTGCAGATCTTCATGGCCACTTCTTGCTATCCTTATCATACCTAAGATTTGTTGTTTAGTTTCTACAGAGTTTTTCTATATTTTTTTGTTGGGGTTGGAAAAAAATACCAGACTCTGTGTTCCTCCAGAAATATGATAGTATGGTATGATTTCACAGACTGGGTAGAGCTATGAACTTGCTACAAGCCAGTATGGATATTTTGAATTAAACAATGTGCCTCTACTGCAGTGAACATCAGTTTCATTTCATCAAATAAAAATATTTTTAATAATGCTAATCTAACAACTGTGAACATTAGTTTCCTCAAATAAAATACTCCACTGAGTTGGTCTAGAAGGATCTAGTATGCTGCACTACAAATCAGTGCTGAAGTGGGTACTCTTTTATTTCAGAAAAAAAAAGGAGCAGACAAGAGATGTGCAAGTGTCAAGCACTAACTAAATAGCGACTCTTAGCATAATAATCCCATCCAAACTAGTGCTACACTTACTCCCAGTTCGACACATAAATATTCTCCCCTGTAGATTAAAACTGAATGTGATAATCCCAGTGTTTTCCTGTGGTGGTAAGACACCATTACGACTTAGTGGATATCAGCTAATGATAATCAAATTAAATAGGAACCAAGCACATTTACAGGTGTTTGCTAATCCATGTGGTCTCTAGTTGTTGGTGATAATAAAAAGGAGGGGAATTAATTGGGAATCTATCAATTGCTTTGTGGAAGGGGTAACAGTCAGGTAAGGAAAAAAAATTGCAGCACTTGGACTCTTGGAGACAGTGGACCGGCAACATCCATCCATCTGCTGGTCTGCGTGTAATGTATGTGGACAGGCTCTCAAGTGGAGCAGATAACAAACTTTTTAGCAACTGATTGGTAGACAAAAACTCCAAACTGGACGTTCTCTTTCTTCTATATATGTTGATGATCATGGCTGATTCTCTGAGGAGGCCATGTAGGGAAATCCTAATTCAAACTTCAAAGGAATTTTTAAAAATTTATGTGGGCTGTTGATTTGTACAGGTGAAATCCATAGGAGCTTTTCCTTCAGAATCCACATGCACTACAGTTTGTATGAAAAACATTCCTTCATTCTTGTAGGATTTTAGATGGCATGTCATTATAATACCATGTTTTTTTCTATTCACGCGTCTTAGAATCTTATCATAAAAAATACCCTGGAATATATTTTGAAAAAAAGTCAGGAGTTTCAGGATTTAGACCATCACATAAATATGACATAACATTATCCAAAGTCAACCACAGCAATTTGGCCATGGCTTCACATGCTCATGGTTTCCTAAGGGCTCGTGCTTACTCATCACTCTCATGGACATCCCACAAGCACGAATGTAATCAACTTCCGAAATTCCCGTAGATAACAAGACTAAGAAAATGGGAGAAAACATGCGTCAAGAAATGAAATGCTGACACATACAATCATATTATCAACTAGAACCAAGCACAAGTATTCATTCAAGGGCTCTCTACATTTTTGGAGAATTCTAAGAGCATGTGTTGGTGAGAAATTCAGCTTGGATCTTCCACTCTTAAAGTATTAAGAGAATACAATGTTATTGGCACAAAACAACAAAAGACATTGTATCCATTTCAAGTTTTAAAAAATGAAAACATATCCCTCACCTCAAGTTCCTTATATCGGTACATCTGGCTCGCGTCAAAAGAGCTCCGCGTGAACTCGATGAACCTCTTGCCACGGCTGCAGTTCTTCTGTTTGTTTCTGTAGCACTCCACAGTTCGTGAGAGATGGTGGCTCACCAACACGGCAAACACCGATGACAAGGCTTCTGGACAAGCTTATGCAGGAAGTGATGTTGAGCTTTGGCTCCCTGCTCAGTTCCAGTTCTGCCATAGCATGATTCATTGTCTTGTTCAACTTGTGGAAGATGGTCACCTTCAGTTTGATGTGATCAGCTCCTCTGCGAGCATGGTTGGACTGCTCAAGCAGATCTTTCTTTCAGGAGGTTTCTAATCCTTGAGATAGTGACTGCTTCTTCTAATCTGCTAAACTTCCTTCCGACCTCCCCTATCCAAGTGACCTCAAAAGAGTGTTTTCCGCATCATTTTCTTAGATAGGTAGATTCTGTAAGGCATCCAAACTTCTGCATATTCGTTCTTCTATCGAGGAAAGTCTCCTCTCAAGTTTTAGCACACCAGTATGCAGAATCCTAATATCAACTTCTGCAAGCTTGGCGAATGAGCGTATCAACATGTAATAATCAGCATGTCCAACACAAACAAGGCTACTAGTTATTTTCTTCCTTCTATAGTGAATATAACCATCTGATCTTAGCCACTTCCTTGGTGGCATATAACAAAAACCATGATCTCCCATTTCCGACTTAATACATTGTATCCCTGATGATGCAGAAAAGCACCTTGCACCAACAAAGTTCCATCCCAACCTCGTTTATTCATTCTATTTATGGTTCGCATTTCCTCCTTGTGCGCTTTTGGCTTCTCATCCTACAATGCAGCAGGTTTAGCAAGTCAAATTAACAACAATCTTTAAGGTGCAGATAATCCTGAGGTGCTACATTCGTACAAACTTTAAGTTCAAATATGCTTCGTATAAAATAGAGATTTTTTTGTGAATAGCACCTTTCTGGTTCTTCATCTTTTAATTTTGTAATTTGAAAGTTCCTAAAAAAACCAATTGTTTTGGTATCTAAAATCATTTAAGATTTTTTTCATGCTGATTTTGTTCCTGATATAACATCCATAGATACAAGGTTATTAATTATTCGCACTCAAGGTTAAGAAAGGCTACATTGGTAGAGATTTGAAGTTCAAAATAAATATATGATGAGAATAAAATACAGCACTTCTTAACGAATTGCAACTTTCTTGTTCTTCATCATCTTTTAATTTTATAATTTGGCGGTTCCTCAAAATAGAAAATCCTTTGAACCAATTTTGTTTGGTTTCAAAGATCATTTACGATTTTTTTCCTGCTGATTTTCTTACTGAAATAACATACATAGAAACTTGTTAATTGTTTGGAATCAAGGTTCAGAAAGGCACTAGGCATTAGGTGGGACATTTGTGATTGCCTAGCCTGCCTAGGCAGGGCATGAGTAACAGCAGATCACTGCCTTCTTCTCCACTCACCGGAGAGGCCGCTTCCACACCAGAGAGGTCAATTCATGGCTGTCCGTCTAGACCACCACCTAGTGTCAAGGACACTCGTTCGGCTGTCGCCTAGGGCTTATGAGCGCGTAGGTGAGCGCCGAGGGACACAAATTTTAACCTCGTTCACACTACATTTTGAGTTTACCATAATGCCGGTCCTGCTAATAAGTCCTAACCTCAAAGAAAACTGAACCAGCCCATGAGACGGAAATATTAGAATAGAGAAAGACAAAATAAGATTACATCAAGAATTTCTGAGGAGTCAGATAAGATAAGTAATCCATGATGGACATAATCTTCGAGAGCCATACTACAATTTCACCACTAGATGCAATAATAAAAAAGGATGTTTACAACAAAATCAAGTTGGGTGCATTACCTCTCCTCCTTTGTATCTATCCTGAAACATCTCTATCAAGTCCTTCTCTTCAGCTGAACATGCAATCCCAGGATAAATAACATCTTTGCAGTATTTGAGATAAGAGTGGAGGTTCTTTGAATAATCTGCAGAATTAGAAAACTTATGGTCAATTTTGTACCACAACGAAGTATTTGGTCAGTCAAAAGAGTATCACCCTAGAATGCATTCAGTTTCAGTCAGACAAAATCTATTATAATAACTGTGAACATCTATATTAGACTAGATAAGAATAACATGCTCACTTCTTATCCAATGTACTTGGACATTATTGTACTTCCATACTCTCTTTAGGATATAAGATTGCAAATATATTGGTTTAAATACAAATCTAGTTACAATGCAAAAGGGAAGTTATTGAACACCATCGGTACAAAAGAAAGAGAGAATTGCAACTTCGTATAGGTTATTTGTTTGAAACATAATGAGATGTTCAAGAATAGTTCTCTGTCAGATCTCTATGTTTGCGTAAAAAGCATAAGAATATGCTTATTGGACAATCGACAATCCAAAGGGACTAGCAAAAAAACAGTATTTTCGAAGATGCTTCTGAATTGTATGTAAACTTTTCTAATACTGTCAGGTGCACAGGTCGCACAAGCTGTGCTAGAACATGCAACATGGCTACTGTGGTAGAAGCTACCATAGTAGGGAGTACCATGCAACATGGCTACCATAGTAGGGAGTACCATGGTATTCTCTCATATAACATGGCTACTGTGCTAGAAGCTAGAACAACATGTACTTAGTAACATAGGAACTAAGTATCTGATACATGTAAATTACAAGAACAACAAATGATGTGGATGGAAAGCAATGGTTATTGGAAGTTACCATGTGCAACATCAATTTTATCATAGGCATCTGCAAGAGTGCATAGCAATTCTCTTGTGCCAAATTCCTCACTGGTGCCACCATCAGCATCGGGCTTCATCGATGGTGGTATATTTGCATCAGGGTCAGACCCACCTGCATTTCTTCCTGCCTCAGAAATCTCCTGAAGATAAAAATAGTTCAGTCCATTATATTTATGACAGATCTTATATGACTTAAGCAGTTAAGCCCATACATATGGAATACTCACCTCCCATATCCCTTGACCATTTATGTTATACTGAAGTCTCAGAGCCACTATTAGTATAGCCATTACGCAGACCCGTGTAGGGACCCGAGCTGGATTACTAGACAACCATAGTTCTGCAGGCATTGCCCACTCATAGATGCGGCAAGCATGAGGGAGGATTTTTTCTATCGGCAGAGACAACTCGCTCAAGTAGCGTTGAGCAATAGCATAGAAGTTAACTGAAGGAAGCTGCAAGCCTATTCTTCGTGCTATGGACCCAGCTGCAGCTTCCAGTTGCCATGCTCCAATCACTCGGACTGGCCTGAACAGTTGTCTTGCATTCAAAGAGCAGTGCTGTTTTAGAGAGCTCCCGAGAAGTTTGTCCACTTGGGTAAATGCTGCCACATATGGAAGCTTACCCTCCATCGCCCACCTATAAATGTCGGTCGGTAGGATGGCTTCCCGGGCGATATGACAGGCCAAGAAACAGACTGACAACGTCGAGTACAATGGCAGCATCGTCCTCAATGAGCGCAGAAAGACGAACTCAACCCTCCGCCTGTCTTTCTGAGGCAAGGCTTCATCATCCGCAGATGCACATTGCACCTCTTGAGGTACTATCTGTTTGCCTGCACAAAGAAGATACACATGTTCAAGTTTGTTTTCAATGGCACTAACTGAACAAGAGTGTAAACTGGCACCTCCACCGGCATAAAGCTTCGGTCTCCGCACATCCTCGTCGTCAGCGAGCACCTTCCGTGCCCACATTTCGTCGAACACCTTGGAGGCAGCCACCCATCGCAACCAGATGGTTCCAGCCAAGCCGCAGACGAGCGCGCCCACATGGTGCCTCTCTACCAACGCTTCCAGCTGCTGCTGCAGGATCACCTGCAGCCCCTGCACGTAGCGCCGCCGGACGCGAGCCCCCAGCTCCTCCGGGTCGGCGCCGGACACGAAGTCGCGCGGCAAGTCGGATTCGCTGAAGGCGGGCGCGGCAGGGGGCTGCTGGGTGGTTGGGTAGCGCGCGGGGATGCGGGGTGTGGGGGTTAGTTTAACTCGGCGCAGGGGTGGGCGGTTGCCGCTGATCCAGACACCTTCGAGGTCGGCTTCGGGAATCGGGGTGGAGGTGAGGACAGCGCCGCACCGGCAAGTGAAGAAGCCCTCATTTGAGTAGTCGTCGGGGATGTAGTCGTCTGCGGCGCCGCAGCTGTCGCAGACCACGGTGATGCTTCCTCCTCCTACTAGTCCGCCGCCGCCGCCGCCGTAGGGATCCGGGGATGCGCCGCCGTCGTCGTAGGGATCCATGGGAAAAGCGTGCTGTTCGCGGCCTGCGAAGTCGATAAGCAGGCGAAAAGGTGTGCTCGTTGGGGACCTTGGAGACGGAGGGGGAATCCGGCGCCGCAGCTTCGTCAGGACGGCGGCGGCGGCGCACGTGGCGTCGCAGGGCAACGGCCAGAGTTAGCGAAATAAATCAGATTTACTTTAGTTGTTTTTTTTCTACTCGGGGATATAGCCATATAGGTGGCCAAACGGGCCGGCCGGCACGGCACGGCACGGCCCGATTAGTAAACGTGCCGTGCCGGGCCGGCCCGCGTGCCGCGGCCAGACCTCCGGCACGGCCCGGGAGGCACGCCAACAGTCCGTTAGGCGCGGTTGGCCCATCAGGCACGGCCCATTTAGCAAAAATGCGATCCAAAAACTAGAAAAAAAATAAAAATTGGTAAAAAAATAAAAAAAAGCTAATCGTGCCGTGCCGGGCCGGCTCGCGTGCCTCAAATCGGAGGCCGACCCGGGCACTGCACGGCCCGTTTAGTTCCGTGCCGTGCCGTGCCTGGGCCGGGCCAAATTCCCCGTGCCTCGGGCCGGACCATTTGGCACGGCCCATTTGGCCACCTATACTCGGGGATAAGGATAACTGGGCCGGCTACACTAACAGGCCAAGTACCGGATTTAGAAGTGATACTTAACGGGTTCATTTGTAGTAGGGTTTGTCTATGTGTCAACTGAGAAATTTTCACCTTAGAAAAGTGTAACTGTACTTTAAAAAAATGTGCAACTGGGACGAATTGCACTTTTCGCAAATAATGCACATTTTCTGGGTGACTGAGACATAAGAAAAAACAGGCATCTGAGAATTAGCAAATCCGTTTGTGGTATGGTGTTCACAGTACACTACTGTCACATCTGTTCATTTCAAGCAGTTGTGTAGCTTGTATGCTGTAGAACTCAAAATGGGTGTAGTGCTCAAAGAATTCTGTGATGAATAGATGGTGATCATGATGCTCAAGTTTGTATATGTTTTTTCAAAAGTTATGAGCCTACTGCGATATGTGTCCAAATCCAGGAATGCATCCACGTTATTTTTTTTTACCGTGGTCAATTTCACACCTTTGATTTTCACCCTCTCAAATTCATGTTTTCCTCCTTGAAATAAGGCATGACGGTTGTCATATCTGGTGTTGTCCAGTGTGGACCGCCTAATGTCGTAACTTCCAACATTATATGATGGGCACATGGTGCCTTTCAGAAAAAAAGTAGCCAAAATGAAGTTGTGCTTGTGCAGCATTGAAGCTTCACAAATTTTGAAGAAAAAGTAAATTAGTCGCCAAATATTACTTGGCAAGTAAAAAAGTCGAGACGAATGAATTGTACTGTTCACTAATACAACGTGGTGCGCCCGTGAGCTGTTCCAATCGGCCAAGATTAATGAATTGGAGGTAACTGCGCATTGTCTGTGGCCACATCATTTGTTTTTACCATGATCAGTTTCACACCTTTGATTTTCACCCTCGTAACTTCATGTTTTCTTCCTTAAATGTAATATGGCATGACGGTTATCATCTCTGGTGTCACTACTAGGAAAAGGCTTATAGGTAGATTATTTAGCCGTGGCGCACCACTATTTTTGTGTGCCACGAGTATATAGCCGTGGCGCACCAGACACAAATGCGCCACGCGTAGCACATTACCCGTGGCGCACCGAAATAGTGGTGCGCCACGGCAACCCTCCTTAGCCGTGGCGCACCACTATTTCGGTGCGCCACGGGTAAGAGTATAGCCATTACGCACCTTATTTCAATGCGCCACCAAAATAATGGTCTCGGGGCCAAATTTTAACCCCACATAGCCATGGCGCACCAAAATAGTGGTGCGCCATGGGTAACCTCTTACCCGTGGCGCACCGAAATAGTGGTGCGCCACGGGTATGTTTACTGCTTTGTGCTCCCATGCAACCCCCCCCCCCCCCCCTCCCGTGATCGCGTTTAAAAAGGCTAAAGGAAAATGTTAAAAAATTCAAAAAATAAAATCCTTTGAGATGTGGTTATGTTACGTAACCTAGTTGTTAGGAAAAAAATGAAATATGAATTTCGACGTATTTTGCAAAAAAACATTATGGAAGAGTAAAACGGCGATAACTTTTGCATACGAACTCGGATTTCGACGTTTAATACCTTAAAAAAAACTAGAGAAAAAAGCACATCCGATCCAAATGGCCTATGGCCTTTTAAGCCATTTTTTGCGTACAGAATCCCCAAATTCGAAAGGGAACACCTATTTTTTTAAAGTTTAAGTTTTCTGGCCAGAAAAAATAAATAAAACTTACCCGTGGCGCATGGAAGAGATGGTGCGCCACGGGTAGTTGTAATACTCGTGGCGCACCACTATGAGATGCGCCACGTGTAACATGGGGGGGGGGGGGGGGCAACACCGCGATCCGATGGCTCCCAGCGATCCGACGGCTCACAGCGACTTAAACTAGCACACAATCCGTGTGCTCCTTTCTTCTTGTTTCTGATTGGTCGAGAGGATAGAGGTTTGGATTGCCACCTCTCCTCCTCTCTTCCTCCTCCTCCTCTCTATCTCATCCTCCTCCTCCTCCTCCTCCTCTCTTCCTCCTCCTCTCTATCTTCTCCTCCTCCTCCTCTCTTACTCCTCCTCTCTATCTTCTCCTCCTCGACGGCCGGCGGCGACCTCGTCCATGAGGGCGAGCTCCTCCACCATACTGCCGGCCTTCTCCACGACGGCCGGTGAGCACCTCCACCATGGCGTCCACCTCCACGTCGACGAGGACCGGCGGCCGGCGAGCACCTCCACACCGACGAGGAGTGACGGCCGGCGAGCACCTCCACGCCGACGAGACCGACAGCCGACAAAGCACCTCCACGCCGGCGAGCACCTCCACACCGGCGAGCACCTCCACGCCAGCGAGGACCGACGACCAGCGAGCACGTCCATGCCGACGAGGACCGACGGCCGGCGAAGCACCTCCACGCCGGCGAAGCACCTCCATGCCGGCGAGCATCTCCGCGACGAGCATCTCCACGACGTGATGAGCACCTCCACGACGACCTCCATGTCGCGGCGCAGGACGGGAGCTGCCGGACACGCCGACATGGGCGGTGGCCGGTGGCTCTTTTTTTTTAATTCGGAAATTCATAGCCGTGGCGCACCTAGTTTTTGTGCGACATACCCATGGCGCACCTAGTTTCGGTGCGCCATGGCTATATGCACATACCCATGGCGCACCAGGACCCCTGCGCCACGGCTATTGTGTTACCCGTGGCGTGGCAATCCGTGGCGCAGCCCCCTGCGCCACGGGTAAGCATTTTTGTGCGTCACGGGTAAGTTTTTCCCTAGTAGTGTGTTCTCCAGTGTGAAGCGTGTGTTTCGTAACTTCCAACACTATAGGTCCGTTCGGATCCTCTCCACTCCAACAACTGGGCTCCCGGAGCGGATGGAGTCGTGCCGAACGGATCGACTCCGCGGAGTTAGGAGCGCGGAGCGGGAAGATCTGTAGTTCAATTCTGCTGAGCGGCTAAAACCGAGCTCCAGCTGCTCCGTGGAGTCGGGAAACGCGGAGCTGATTTCGTGGAGTTGAGGGAATCCGAACGGGGCCTATATGATGGGCAAATGGTACCTTTCATTCAGAAAAAAGTAGCCAAACCTTTATTGTTTTTGTGCAGCATATCGAGTCCACGGAAATTTCGCAGAAAAAGAAAATTAGCCCACGTTCATACCTGTTGTTGGTCATGACGGATAATCAATGACCTTCATTTGGCGGAACATTCTACAACGCAACCAAACCATGTTATATAAGAGATGTCACCAAGCAAACATGGTACATACCAGGTAGCTAGTTGTGCGATATATATGCTTGCTGAAAAAATAAGTAATGCGGGGAGAATAAATGAATGGATGGTATAGTTTTGCAATATCAAAACATGAAAATGGAAGCAAAGTAGGGAGACAAAGTTGAGCTTGAGAGACGTCAGAAACCCAGTTATCACTTAGCGCGCAACATGTTGGCCGTGTAGTGGAACCGTGTGTTTCTACACATATTGATCTTGCATCGTAGTCGTACCCCATACTTGGTTGGCTTTCTTCTTCGTGGACTCAAGCTGATACAGATGTTGGTGCTTCTTTGCTATATTCCATATCTAGGACGAGCGGCCTGAATATGTGTGCTGGTTGGTCCTTGTTTCATCGCAAGCTAGCCCATGTGGGCTGCCTACAGAGGGACAAACAAACATGGTCGAGATGCAAAGATGGCGGCCTGTTACGACCTAGCAAGCTGCTCACCGCTCCTGTATCTAGTCTCTAGATGCACGTAAATCGATACGTTTACCACATAATTAGTTATGTTGTCCTACATAGACCACTGGCGTAGCCACACCGGTTCCTCCCGTCGAGCGACCGCCGGGTCGAGGTCACGATCCTCGTCGACGTCGAGGAACCTGCTCCAAGATGGCGGCCACCGGCGTCAAGGTCACCCTGCGGCCAGGCTCTTCAAGTTGGTGGTCAACGTGATGTTGCACGTGCTCACTGTACGTTTGCACGCCAGCAACAAGCTCAGGTTCCGGGAGATCGTCTAATGTACATTCATTGTGAGCAGAGCATCCAACATGGGAGATTTCGTCTCAGTGTTGTAGTGGGTCGACAACCTCCGCGACGTCGAGGCTATGATTGACACATGCAGTGGCGGAGCCAGGATTGATCCAAAGCCCGGGCCAAATTAGTATTTAGGGACTAAGTGGCAGGCCAAATTAGTCATTTCACTAACCTATAGATGAAAAAAAAATCGTGCACCCAGGGCCATGGCCCCTATTGCCAGGGGTGTGGCTCCGCCCCTGGACACATGGAGCCTTTCATAAAAAGCATCCAAAATCTTATTATGGTACCTTTCAGGAAAAAGTAGCCAAAACCATGGTACCTTTCAGGAAAAAGTAGCCAAAACCTTTATTGTAGTTTGTGCAGCATACTAAGGCTTTAGAAATTTCGAAGAAAAATAAAATTACTCCGTGTTAATTTTACCTGTTGTTGGCCACAATAAATAATCAATGACCTTCATTTGGTGGAACATTGAACGAAGCAACCAAACCATGTTATATAAGAGATGTCACCAAGCAAGCATGGTACATAGAAGGTAGCTAGTTATTCATGCGTTTTTCAAAAAGAAGTTATGCAAGGTGAATAAATGAATGGTGGATGTATTTTTGCAAAAGCAAAACATGAAAAGGAAAGGAAGGTAGGAAGGCAAAGTTGAGCTTGAGAGACGTCAGGAATCAAGTTATCTCTTAGTAACATGTTGGCCGTGCATTGGAGCCCTGTGTTTCTACTGATCCTCAACTTGCATCATACTCCATACTTGGTTGGCTCGCTTTATAGTGGACTCGAGCTGATACAGATGTTGTTGCTTCTCGATGTATATACAATGGGTCAATTGCTAATTCGATATGTTTAGCACGGAAATAATTATGTTGTAACTGTCAATAAGCGTTGGATGGCTGCTAGTCACACACGAGCTCCCGTAGGGCTAGGTCCCGAGGCGCGACCGGAAGAACTCATGGTACTCAGCGGCACCGCCGGCATCGCGCCGCACCTCCACGACCGTCCTCCTTCGTACGCATTGCCATGCCCAAGACGACAGCAAATTCTAGCAGAGCACTCCTAGCAGAGCACTCCGTTCAAGAAGACATTGTACCACTCCCTCGCCGCGCTCGCCAGGGCCTTGGTAACAGTTGTACCGCTCGTGTCATTCTGACTGGGTGCGCGTCGGGCACTTCTTGTGTCCGCGCACACAATGGGCGAGGAGTGCTTTAGGGCACACAACGCTCTCTGATTGTCAGGGAGCTAGTCTGGATTTCAGGTTTCGCACCACTTCCGCATTGTGCGCCGTTCGGGGTGAAATCAATCTAATTAAACATTAGATCGGTTCTCTAGATTATATCTTAGATCACTTTGAAAATATCCAATCTCTAATATCCAATTTCAGTTAGATATAGCTAGCCAAATAAAATCCTAAATCTTGACGACCTAAAAATCCCGATGCAACTTACTGCAAAAAGAAAATCTCGAAGAAATCGACGACTCCGAAGCTACTCGCCGTGTACGACAGCGTAGGAGATGTTGCGCGATGTGAGGCGGGGGCTCCAGACGACACCAGCATCCGGCCCGCTCCAGCTTTGCTGCGTAGGCCCTGCTCCCGCACCAGCACCAGTACGAACGGACGCTCAAGATTTGCTCGAATTTTGATTGATTTCATTAGTGTGCACTTCCTTCGACATGCGTGTCGGGTGTGCATTGTTGGGAATATGCCCTAAAGGTAATAATAAAATGGTTTATTAGCATATTCATGTTTATGATAATAGTTTATTCTCCATGCTATAATTGTATTAACCGGAAACATAATACATGTGTGGAATATAAACAAACAGGTGTCCCTAGTAAGCCTCTACTGGACTGGTTCGTTAGTCAAGAGATGGTTAGAGTTTCCTAACCATGGACTTGTTATAGTCACTTGATAACGGAGTCATATCATTAGGAGTAATGATGTGCTGGACAAGACCCGATAATAAAGAGTTGCAATTGATCGTGTCACAACAGTTTCATTGCCAACACTTTTAGTATGCCAAGTATAGTTTCCTTAGACCATGAGATTATGTCACTCCCGTTTACCGGAGGAATACTTTGTGGACATCAGATGTCACTTCGTAACTGGGTGATTATAAAGGTGGCTTTCAGGTATCTCCGATGGTATTTGTTGGGTGACATGAATCAAGACTGGGATTTGTCCTTCCTTGTGACGGAAAAGATATCTCTGGGCCCTCTCGGTAATATAGCATCAGAAAGGTTGCAACCATGTGATTAAGTGTTAATCACGGAGATCCTATATTATGGACGAGTAAAGAGAATTTGCCAGGTAACGAGATAGAACTAGATATGGAGATATCGACGATCAAATCTCGGGCAAATTAAATATCGGTGAGACAAAGGGAATCGTATATGAGATTAAGAATCTCCGGCATCGTGGTTCAATCGATAAAGAACTTCGTTGAATATGTGGGAGTCAATATGGGCATCCCGGTCCCGCTATTGATTATTGATATGATCATGTCTGCATGTTCTCGAACCCGTAGGGTCACACACTTAACGCTCCGATGTAGCTAGGGTTAGCGATGAGATAATTGATGGAATGATCGAATGGTGATTCGGAGTCTCGGATAGGATCCCGGACGTCACGAGGAGTTCCGGAGTGGTCCGGAGAATAAGATTCATATAAGGAAAGTGGTTTCCGGAGGTATCGGAAAAGTTCCGGAATATTTGAGCGGGGTACCGGAAGGTTCCGGAAGGTTCTAGAGGAGTCTAGAAGTGGGGCCCAAAAGTGTTTGGGGTCCACATGATTTAAAGGGGTGGTGGACTGGCCTCATGGGCCAGCCGCACCACAGCCCTAAAGGGCCCATGCGTGGAGGGCCAAGAGGGGAAGGGGCCGGCCACCCAACACCCTAACCCTAGGGCTTGCTTGGGGGGCAAGCCTTCCCCCCTAGCCGCCGGCCCTAGAGAGAGGTGGGGCGCAGCCCCCTGGCCTCCTATATAAGGAGGGGGCAGGGGAGGGCTGCCGCACCTTATGTGCTCCTCCCCAAGCAGCCGCACCCCCCCATCTCTACCTCCCCTTGGCGCCACCCCTCCCCGTAGGGCTGCCGCCATCTCCTCCACCATAGATGCTGCACCACCCCTAGGCGTAGGGCTGCTGCACCATGTCCTCCTCCTCCTCTTCCTCTTGCTTGGCTTGGCGAAGCCCTGCTCGTGGAGACTACACCATCAACGCCACCACAACCGTCGTGGTGCCGAGATCCATCTAGCCATCTCCACCTTGCTTGCGGGATCAAGAAGGCGGAGATCTACATCGAGCCGTACGTGTGGATACCGCGGAGGTGCTACCCCTTGTGGCACTTCGTCGGATTGGACTTCGAGGAAATACATCTCCTCGCGACTAGATGAGTCTAGTTGCGGGGATCGACTAGCCAACCCCTGCACCAACAAAACGCGTTTGTTGATCTTCAAGGGTAAGAGATTGGATCTCATCTTCGCTACCTCCATCTAATAGATCTAGATCCTTGGGGTTTCTTCCGCTTGTTTCGTAGGAAAATTTTTGTTTTCTATGCAACGACCCCATCAGTGGTATCAGAGCCTAGATCTATTCGTAGATGTTGGTGCGATTAGAACACAAGTGTTGTGGGCGTTGATATTTTATGTTGCTACCTTCTCGCGTGCACTTTGCGTCTTTGCGGTATTGTGAGATGAAGCGGCCCGGACCAACCTTACTCGTCCACGCACGAGAGACCGGTTCCACGACTGACATGCAACTTGTTTTGCATAAGTGGCTGGCGGGTGTCTGTTTCTCTTGCTTTAGTGAAGATGCAATTTTCAATGGAAGGCCTTTCAAAGGATGAGTAAATAAGCAACTACTATATCACCGTTGTGGTTTTGCGTAGATTAGAACGGTTCTATCTCGTTGACCCAAGCCACGTAAAAATTGCATAAACAAAGTAGAGGACGTCTAACTTGTTTTTGCAGAGGGGGTCATGTGATGTGGTATGGCCAATATGTGATTTGTGATAATGTATGCAATGATCATGTTTGTAATCTTTCGCGACTTGCATGTCGACGAGTACGGCAACCGGCAGGAGCCATATGGTTGTCTTTTATTTTATGTGACCTGCGTGTCATTGAATCACCATGTAATTGCTTTACTTTATTGCTAAGAGTAGCATTAGTTGTAGTTGCAATAGTTGGTGGACAACCATGGTGATGGCGCCACGATGATGGAGATCATGCCGGAGATGGAGATCATGCCGGTGCTTTGGAGATGGAGATCAAAAGCACAAGAAGAAAGGCCATATCATATCACAATTATGAATTGCATGTGATGTTAATCCTTTTGTGCACCTTATTATTATGCTTAGATGTGATCGCGACGGTAGCATGATAAGGTGATCTCTCATGTTAATATCAAGATGTGTTCTCCCCTAGTATGCACCGTTGCCAAAGATCTTCGTTTCGAAGCACCACGTGATGATCGGGTGTGATAGATTCAACGTTCACATACAACGGGTGTAAGCCAGATTTACACACGCGGAAATACTACGGTTTCCTTGACGAGCCTAGCATGTACAGACATGGCCTCGGAACACAAGAACCGAAAGGTTAAACACGAGTCATATGGATGATATGATCAACATGGCGATGTTCACCATTGAAGCTACATCATCTCACGTGATGATCGGTTGTGGTGTAGTGGATTTGGATCGTGTGTCACTAAACAACCAGAGAGATGTTGAGTTTAGTGGGAGTTCATTAAGATGAACTAAAATTATCATAAACAAAAGTCCAGATGTCTTTGCAAAAATCCTTGTAGATCATGGTTGACTACGGTAGTCAGTTCGTTGCTGAAAAACTGCGTCTCGATGGGTCAAAGTTGTTGAGTAGTACCTGCGTCCTGAAAGAAGTCCTACACACCAATGATGAGCTCAACATGTTAGAAGAACCAATAGGAGATAAACCCAAACTTTTCTGCAAGCGATGAAGAGTACATGGAGTGGTTTTGAACCACCTACTTGAAAGTCAAGTGGATGATGTGCACCTTCATGAATTCTGACCTAGGTAGACAATTCAAGAACTTGACTGCAATGGAGATTGTTGGTGAGTTGAAAAATAGTTTTTCAGCGCAAGTTAGAATTGTAAGGTTTGAATGTCTGATCGGTTTTCTTTCACTCAAGATGAAAGAGAGCACTTGCTTGGAACAACACCTGAGGATAATGCATAAGATACATCATCGTCTAGTGCTTGTTTGGAACCACGAGATGAATGACGGTTTCGCGATAGATGGGGTGATACGCTTGCTTCTCCCCAGCTTCAAGAATTGTGTCGGAGACTAGGTCATGGGAAGGGATTTGATCACTTTCTGTGAGTTTGTGTCTCGGCTGCGTCATGTCAAAGTGGAACCCATAGCAAGAGAAGTTGACAAAGCAGAAAGTATATATTGATATACATGTTATAAGTGTTTAAGTCTAAATTGCAATTGTGGCGGTTCCAATAAGTATTTGATACTCATTCTGTTTTATGAAAACAGAACCTGCTACTTGAGATTTGCATAAAGGATATAGGAAGACGTTGCGGAATGGTGGCAATCAAGGAGTTGATGCTGGCAACGATCTGTCTCTACATTTATCATTTTGGATTAGAGGATTTGAATAAGTGTTGTAATCGAATTAAGTGTGATTTTAATTAGTGTGTCTTGCTTATGTGAGACGGTTATTCATGTTAAAGACAATGGTTGTTCTATTTTCATGAGTGATCCTTTTTGGAAATCACAAGTTTTCGATTATAAGTGTATTATTCTTATTATAATCTAGATGATAAATTAGTTAAACATTTATAAAATATGTGACATACTAAAATATCCAAAACTTAATAATGACAATTGTTTAAGTCGTGCTAAATATTGAATAAACATTTTGATGTTTTATCAATACGCCTTATTGTAAGGAGTATGACTAAAATGCCACCCTTTGGAAGTGTGTCATGAGTTGCCGAAAATAAACACAAGTGTTGTTTGTATTTTCAGCAAATGTTAGATGTCATTATTTTGTGCACTCCATCATAAGTGAAATGATCAAATAGGTGTATTTGTTCAAGTTATGATATTTGATGAGATCAAATAAAATTCTGGAGTTTAGGATATTAAGTTAACAAGAAAATTGAGTCTTTATGATTTGATCAAAAGAGACAAAATATTTGAGTTATATGTTAGTATGCGGACTTGTGAGAAGTGTTATCACAAATTACAATATTTAGAATATTTTCAAAGGAGTTTGATATGTCCTAAGATATTGTAATCACACACTATTTGATATTGTGTGGTCTCAAAGAAGGGTTTTATTTCGGGGGTTTGATAATAGCATTTAGATTTATTTGATAAACACTCTGTTTAGAAATAAGGATCTATTTAATGATTTGCATTTCGCATATGAGTTATGTGAAATAGTGGTTTCATTAATTATGAGATAATTAGAAACTATTGCAAATAAAGTTTGTAGTATATTCATATGTGACTATGAATAGAGATTCCACAATGAGAGACTAAAAGGGACAAATCAATTGTTGATTGTGTTAAATGTTTTAGTGGATTTATCGTGAAAAGGTTTCATTGATAAAAAGAATTGATGGAATGGAAAAGCTAAAACCTTGCTTGTTTATGTATCAAGTGGCACATATGTAAAGTGCTATGTTGGTTAAAACTTGACACATAAAGGAATTGATGATGGTGATCATTGAATTTCGGTTTAGCTTGTCTAAAGAAAAGTAGGATTCAAGAATATAAAGTTTTGTCAGGTTACAAAATAATATTCATGATTTACTTGTCATGTTTGAGAAACAAGACATACCTACGAAACTACAAAGAAGAAATAGAAACCTTAAATACGAAAATGACTAAGAGTCATCCTGTGTTAAGTTTAAATCACAAAGTAATTGTTGCTTGATTTTGTGAAAGTGATGTTTCACATATTTATTCCTCAAAAGGTGTTTTGTAGAGAATAAATAAAACTTAAAGCTAGTAGAGTACTAGTGTTCGTATATGAGTTCTCGATTTAAAAGTTAATTAAGAATTTTGGAGGTGTCCAAAATATCGAGAAATTACACGAGTGTGATCTAATTAAGATATGTGGCGACATATATTAAGTTAGAGCAGAAACTATTTTCCATGATCAAAATATGTGGTGACATATGTTTGAGTGGGAGCTAGTTAAATCATGGTCAAATATAGAGATAACATATTTCTGAGTGGGAGCCAAAGTGGTTTCACAATTTAATATGTGTATGGTGTATATTTGAGTGGGAGTTTACAACATCTTGTTTGTGTGAAATGGAGATTTCATAAATGTTGTAAATAAGTCAGGAACAAAAACGCATAACTTATGAAGTTAGTTTGAACGTCAAATATCCATGGAGATGGATGTATCTATGGAGGATAGATATGTTAGGATGTTTAACCTAAGTAAGATTTTGAAGGAGTTCAAAATAAAACAAGAGAAGAAAGGTTCATCTGCTTGTGAGAAATAGGTGAAACATTGAGTTGATAACTCAGTACAAAATGATGGTTGGAGGATATGTTAGAATTCACTATGAATCGTTCATAGGACTAAACATATAAGAACCATGTGTTTGTATTTGACGATATGTGACCCAAGTTCTTGGTTAGAAGAACGTGTTGGAATGAGGAGTCATTTTAACATAAAGATGAGATAATAGAATCTAGAGATTGGTAGACTTGGTTGAAGTCATAAAACCAAACTAGATTGGGGATCTCATAATAGCAGAAGCGCAGCGAAAGCATGATCGAAAATATCGAAGTGACATGATTGCACTGTCGATTTGTGAGTCTACAACATATAGGAGTATATGATTAATTCAAGGATTAAAAGATATAATATTATGGTTTGAGAAATTTTGTTTCAAGACTGAGTGAGTTCCGGTTGCACATGCTATGTGAAAGTCCTCTTGACTGATCATACGTCATGTAGGCATAAAAGGGAAATGAAAATCTCACTCTCTAACCAAATATATTATATTCATCATGTGATGATGTGAATTATCATGTGATGATAATGGGTTTATCATGAGATGATAAAGTAATGTCAAATTAGGTGACATTGACGTTTTGCAAAGAACATAAAGAACTGTATAGTACAGAGCACGGACAGAACCTCTTCCACGAGCAAACATGATCAGCACTGAGACTCCATGAGTGTTAGACACCATGAGTGTTGGATCGAGAAAATGTAAACTAGATTATTGACTCTAGTGCAAGTGGGAGACTGTTGGGAATATGCCCTAGAGGCAATAATAAAATGGTTTATTAGCATATTCATGTTTATGATAATAGTTTATTCTCCATGCTATAATTGTATTAACCGGAAACATAATACATGTGTGGAATATAAACAAACAGGTGTCCCTAGTAAGCCTCTACTGGACTGGTTCGTTAGTCAAGAGATGGTTAGAGTTTCCTAACCATGGACTTGTTATAGTCACTTGATAACGGAGTCATATCATTAGGAGTAATGATGTGCTGGACAAGACCCGATAATAAAGAGTTGCAATTGATCGTGTCACAACAGTTTCATTGCCAACACTTTTAGTATGCCAAGTATAGTTTCCTTAGACCATGAGATTATGTCACTCCCGTTTACCGGAGGAATACTTTGTGGACATCAAACGTCACTTCGTAACTGGGTGATTATAAAGGTGGCTTTCAGGTATCTCCGATGGTATTTGTTGGGTGACATGAATCAAGACTGGGATTTGTCCTTCCTTGTGACGGAAAAGATATCTCTGGGCCCTCTCGGTAATATAGCATCAGAAAGGTTGCAACCATGTGATTAAGTGTTAATCACGGAGATCCTATATTATGGACGAGTAAAGAGAATTTACCAGGTAACGAGATAGAACTAGATATGGAGATATCGACGATCAAATCTCGGGCAAATTAAATATCGGTGAGACAAAGGGAATCGTATATGAGATTAAGAATCTCCGGCATCGTGGTTCAATCGATAAAGAACTTCGTTGAATATGTGGGAGTCAATATGGGCATCCCGGTCCCGCTATTGATTATTGATATGATCATGTCTGCATGTTCTCGAACCCGTAGGGTCATACACTTAACGCTCCGATGTAGCTAGGGTTAGCGATGAGATAATTGATGGAATGATCGAATGGTGATTCGGAGTCTCGGATAGGATCCCGGACGTCACGAGGAGTTCCGGAGTGGTCCGGAGAATAAGATTCATATAAGGAAAGTGGTTTCCGGAGGTATCGGAAAAGTTCCGGAATATTTGAGCGGGGGTACCGGAAGGTTCCGGAAGGTTCTAGAGGAGTCTAGAAGTGGGGCCCAAAAGTGTTTGGGGTCCACATGATTTAAAGGGGTGGTGGACTGGCCTCATGGGCCAGCCGCACCACAGCCCTAAAGGGGCCCATGCGTGGAGGGCCAAGAGGGGGAGGGGCCGGCCACCCAACACCCTAACCCTAGGGCTTGCTTGGGGGGCAAGCCTTCCCCCCTAGCCGCCGGCCCTAGAGAGAGGTGGGGCGCAGCCCCCTGGCCTCCTATATAAGGAGGGGGCAGGGGAGGGCTGCCGCACCTTATGTGCTCCTCCCCAAGCAGCCGCACCCCCCCATCTCTACCTCCCCTTGGCGCCACCCCTCCCGCAGGGCTGCCGCCATCTCCTCCACCATAGATGCTGCACCACCCCTAGGCGTAGGGCTGCTGCACCATGTCCTCCTCCTCCTCTTCCTCTTGCTTGGCTTGGCGAAGCCCTGCTCGTGGAGACTACACCATCAACGCCACCACAACCGTCGTGGTGCCGAGATCCATCTAGCCATCTCCACCTTGCTTGCGGGATCAAGAAGGCGGAGATCTACATCGAGCCGTACGTGTGGATACCGCGGAGGTGCTACCCCTTGTGGCACTTCGTCGGATTGGACTTCGAGGAAATACATCTCCTCGCGACTAGATGAGTCTAGTTGCGGGGATCGACTAGCCAACCCCTGCACCAACAAAACGCGTTTGTTGATCTTCAAGGGTAAGAGATTGGATCTCATCTTCGCTACCTCCATCTAATAGATCTAGATCCTTGGGGTTTCTTCCGCTTGTTTCGTAGGAAAATTTTTGTTTTCTATGCAACGACCCCATCATGCACTTCCTTGGATACAGCTACAATCTGCATATGCCGAGCTCGCCACCACGGATTTTTGTCTGCATCGAGCCGGCTCGCAGCGCATGCCCACTGCGAGGCTCCTCGCGACAAAGGGCCTTAACGTCTCCGCTTGTATCATATCATCTGCATGTTACTAATCTATTTTAATCTCAACCATGACCAACATTATATCTCTTCAAATCAACTAGTGTTCATCCCATTTATGGTTGCAGCACTGCGTGTGCAAGTTACAGATCGCGGGTGTGTAATTTCTATCGTCTCGGTGTGGGGGCCGTCACATTACGTTTTTAGTGCATTGGCTTATATAACATAAAGAACATTACATGGACATGTTATATATATTTCCTAATCGAGACTCCAATTACATACGAGTAATTCTCTTTCAATCCAAAGGAATTGTTTCATAGTAAATGTACCCAACAAACTCCGTTTGATTTTTTACATCTCGCATATGTAAAAATCTATATATAACCCACCGACACCATGTATTCACACCCTGCTTTAGAGTTTGACCACCTCTTTTTTCTACACTAACCACTAGACAATACAATGCAAGAGAAGACAAAGATAATGGGCAATCTAGATTGAGAATAGGAGGCGTTGAGAAAGCAAAAATTGTTATGAAGTAAAATAGGAGTAAATCATATTCTTTTGCTCTAGCTTGACTGAATCCCCTATTGTCTTCTAATCTACATATGTCTTGCCAGTAGAAAATATTGTGAACTCGCGTGGTTAGGCTTGCGACGACGCCTATTGATGCTGCAATAACGGTTAGAGTTTCAATGACCCGAGAATTAGCAAGCCACAACGAGAGCAACAAGCAAAGCCATATTAGCGGTGGTATCAACAATCTACTGTATCGAGAGCTTACTTGAGAAACATGATGTTTTTCTGAAATATATTTTTCTAGATGTAAATTAAAAGTTAAAATTACAATATTACCAATAAAATTTAAAATATTGTTGAAGTGTAAAAAATCGATACTCAAAACATTTAACTCTTTGTCGTGCAATAACATCGTGTCCCAGATAGAAGCATAGTCGCTCACAGGTATTTTAATCCATCCAGAATGATCTTTTGATCTCGT
>QRDG01000367.1:0-75356 GCA_012064385.1 Puccinellia tenuiflora
CGAGGACGATGGCTGGGAGACGGTGGCTGGCTCCGCCCGAAACCGCCGCAAAGCCAAAGCCCGTGCCAAGCGTGAGGCCAGCAGAATGGAGGTGTGAAGGAGTGATAGGCTGGCCGCCATTGAACCTGCTCTGCACATCGATGCGGTTACCAAAGCTTCCATGATGCGCGAGCTGAAAGACTCGCTCAAAGGATGCTCGGCCACGCTGCAGGCTCATGTCGCCAATAACAAGCTTATGCGTGCGATTAGGAAGCCGCTGGGAATGAAGTCTGTGTCCGACCTCGCTGTTGCCGCTCTCGGGTCGACGTCCATGGTGGATGGATCAGTCGACGATTGGAAGCGAGATCACCGTTTCGTCCCTTTTCATGAAAATAACTGCAAATTCCTATTGGTGCTTTTTGACTTCTTCGAAGAATCCCGCTCTCTGTCTGCTGCAGAACTCTCCCTCTGCCGTGCCGCGCGTGAGGCGCTGGCTCTGTCGATCAAGCAACGTGTTGCGCACTGGAAGCAGAGAGGCAAGCTCCGCGCGATCCGGGAGGGCGACGAGAACTCCAAGTTCTTCCACGCTCGGGCGTCGATGCGGTTCCGGCGCAACTCCGTTCGTGTGCTGGAGGTTGCTGGCGTGCCTACGGTGGCCACGAGGGGAAAGCGCGCGCGCTGTTTGAATTCTTCTCGGACCTCCTAGGGTGCGCACGGCCCACCAGCTGGGCCTTCGACCTCGACAACCTCTACGCTGGTGCGGCTCGCGCGGATGGGCCGGCTCTGGTCCACCCGTTCGACCGAAAGGAGATTCGGGCCGCCGTGTGCGGGATGGATCGGAGCAGCGCTCCGGGGCCCGACGGGCTCGGCCCAAGCTTCTATCGGGCCGCGTGGGAGCACGTTGCCCCCAACCTCGAGCTCCTCTTCGACGCCTTCCATGGCAAACCCTATTTGCCGCCTTTAGCGGCGCGGGGTGCTGGCGCCGCGCACCCCCCGCGCGCTTAAATGGGCCGGCCCGTGCACCCCGCGCCCTAATGGGGCGGCCCAGTTTGCTTTTTTTTTCTTTCTTTTTCTTTCTTTTATGTTTCTTTTCTTTTCATTTTTCTTATTTTTCGTTTTTCGTTTTTCTTTTTCTTTTCCTTTTTGTTTCTTCCATTTTTATTTTTCTTTTCCTTTCTTGTTAGGATTTGAAATTTTGTTCAAATTTGAATTTTGTTTCTTTTTCTTCGTTTTTTTATTTTTTTTTATTTTTTCATTTATTTTGTGTTTTCTTTTTTGTTTCTTTCATTTTTCTTTTTTTTCTTTTCTCGTTTTTGTTTCTTTCATTTTCAGTTTCTTTTTTTTTCAGATTTTGAATTTGTTCAAATTCAAATTTCGTTTAGATTTTGATTTTTTTAAATACGAAATTATTTAATTTCATATTTATTAAGATTTTAAATTTGTTCAAATTTGTTAAGTTTTTTGTTTCTTTTTTTGTTTTCTTTTTTTGTCACTTGTATATGATTTGAGAAATTTATTTCTTCACCGATCTTTCCTGTTCACTTTTAAATCGTTCAAAATAGTTTCCGTTCACCGCCATTTTTTGTTCAGTTTAAAATCGTTAAAAATAAATTTCGCTCATAATAAATTTTCTATTCGCTTTTAATTCCTTCAAAAATAAATTATGTTCACCGCCATTTTCTGTTCACTTTTAAAATCGTTCAAAAATAAATTTCGTTTACAATAAATTTATTTTCTTCACCGTCTTTCCTGTTCACTTTTAAATCGTTCAAACTAGTTTCTGTTCACCGCCATTTTCTGTTCACTTTTAAAATCGTTCAAAAAAAATTTCGTTCACAATAAATTTTCTGTTCACTTTTAAATCGTTCAAAAATAAATTTCGTTCACCTCCATTTTCTGTTCACTATTTAAAATCGTTCAAAAATAAATTTTGTTCAACGACCTTTTCTGTTCACTTTTAAAAATGTCGTGGTGGGTAGCATCTCGAAAAAATTTAAAATTCGAAAAATGTTGAAATTTGAAAAATGTTGAAATTTGAAAAATGTTATTTACAAAATGTTTGTAGATTTGTCTACTACATCGAATATGTAGTACAAAAGAATTTCTCGTCGCTATTGCTACAAGGAACATGCATAGCTCAGTTGGTTTATTCGCTTGGGCACGCAAGCTATGAAGGCACGGGTTTGAATCTCGGCGACACATCATTTTTGTCTGTGCGCGAATCTATATGGGCCAAGCCCAACTAAACAACTGGTACAAGTAGCACGCGGTGCCTACGCTAGGAGCCCTGTGTGGCGCCTCCAGCTCACGCCACTGAAGGCGGTGAACAGGAGCTCCCGCCTTCCATGCCGGCAGTGCAGATCTCACCTACATCAACAGGGCGCACATCGCTCTCCTCCCCAAGACGGAGGGTGTGCTCACCCCGAGCTCCTTCCGCCCCGTGTCGCTGCAAAACTGCTCGATGAAAACCATCTGCAAAGCCCTCACCTCGCGTCTGCAGATGCAGATCGGGGGGCTGATCGATGTGAACCAGTCTGGCTTCATGCAGGGGCGGAGTATCTCGGAGAACTTCATGTATGCCACTGAGGTTGTTCAATGCTGCCACAAACGGAAGGTGCCCGCTGTGGTGCTCAAGCTGGACTTCGCCAAGGCATTCGACTCGATCGATTGGGGGAGCTTGCGCAAGGTCATGGAGGCACGCGGCTTCCCGTCCCTCTGGTGCGATTGGATGGATGCGATCTTCCGCTCCTCCATGTCTGCCGTCCTGATCAACGGGATCCCGGGGAAGTGGATCACGTGCAAGCGTGGCCTGCGGCAGGGCGACCCGCTCTCCCCTTATCTGTACCTGCTCATGGGCGATCTACTACAGCGCCTGTTCCAGCAAGATGATGTCCTGCGCCACCCCCTCGAGGGGGATTCGCCTTGCCTGGTCCTGCAATATGCCGATGACACGCTGATCATATTCAAAGCCAGCGCGACCGCGGCGAGACGTGCGAAGCTCCTCCTGGACCAGTTCGCGCTTGCCACCGGCTTGGTGATCAACTTTACCAAGAGCACCATGGTGCCGATGAACGTCGATCATGCTCTGGTTGCGGAGATGCAGACGGAGCTGGGCTGCCGTGTCGAGGGGTTTCCCCAAACGTACCTTGGCCTCCCGCTCACCTGCGACAGACTACGGATGACACACTTCCTGCCCATGATTGCGAAGATCGACAGGTACCTGTCGGGGTGGTGTTCGCTGCTCCTCTCCTCCGGGGGCAGGATCATCCTGCTGAACGCCGTGCTGGACGCCTTGCCGACCTTCGCCATGGGTGCTGTGGAGCTCCCCCTGCTCTCCTCCGCGCAATCGACGCGCTGCGACGTGCGTTCCTCTGGAATTTCGAGGGCAGGGCCTCGGGTGCAAAGTGTCTGGTCGCATGGGCTCAGGTCTGTCGCCCGCGTTCCGAAGGCGGGCTCGGCGTCAGGGACCTCGCTACGCAGAACGAGTGCCTGCAGGTCAAGCTACTCCATCGGCTCCACTCGATGTGCGAGTCGCCGTGGGCCAGCTGGGCGTGGGGCTGCATCGATGGCCCCGTCATCGCCGGGAGGCGGCGCGACGCTGGTCCGCACTGGAACGCGCTCGCGGCTCTGATGCCGCTATACCAGAGCATCTCCACGCCGGTGGTGGGGGATGGGGGACGCACCTGCTTCTGGGTTGAAGACTAGCTCGAGGGCGGCGCGCTCTGCCACCGGATGCCTGCCCTGTTCTCGCAGGCTCGCCACCCGCTCGCCTCCGTCGCTGCGGTGGTCAGTGGCGGTCTTCGCGCTGCCCTCGCCCCCGGCCCCCCGCCTGACGACGGTGGGGGCGTGCGAGTTCGTGGCCATCGCTCCCGTCGTTGATGCGGTGCGCCTGACGGGCATCGACGACTCCCGCGTGCTCTCCCGCTACCGCAAGAAAGGCGGCGCCCTGGACGTGGGCGCTCTGTATCGGCTTCGTTAGTTTGGCGGCGTCGAGGCACCCTACGCGGCCTTCGTCTGGGGGGGGGGGGGGTTCGCCCCCTCTAAGGAAAAATTCTTCGCATGGCTGTTGGTTCGTTCCAGGATCCAATCCAGGGCGGCGCTCCTGAAGAAAAAAGTCCTGACTGTGGACGAGGCGGTGTGTCCCATCTGCGCTGCTCCGATCGAGACCGCGGCGCACATCATCTTCGGCTGCACCTTCGCGGCGCGGTTCTGGGCCCAGGTGGGCGGCCGGTCCCCCCCCCCCCCCCCCCGACGCCAGTGTCCGTGAGCTGCACAGCTACGACCCGCCCGCGGGTGTGCCGCCGACGGTCTCCTCGACCTTCCTGGTCCTTTGTTGTTGGAACCTGTGGAAGCACCGCAACGGGTGTGTCTTCCGCGGCGATCATCCCTCTCTTCCTCGCCTGCTCGCAATGTGCCGTGAAGATGCCGTCCTTTGGAGACATAGGGCGCCGGCGCTCGCCCATGACGATGTCGCGAACTGGAGAGAAAAATTCCGTAACCCAGAGTAGTGTTCTTCTGTCTGTGGCCTTATACTCCCCCTGCTTTCCCTCCCCTCTGTACCCCCTGCTATAAACACATCCGACTTTTGAGCCTTTATTTGAAATGAAAATTCAGGTGGGGAACCTCTCCCCCGGTGACCATTCAAAAAAATCATGCAACTACGAGTGGATGATTTCACTCGCGGGACACTGCACCGTCTTGCAAAGCCATATTTATATGAGACATGTTAACATCTCTGCCCAAAAGAATAGTGATGTGGATCACGGGGCAACATCCAAGTATACATCAAAACTAGGGGTTTTGTCTCTTGATATCACCGTCAAACCTTAAGTTTTAATGTTCTTCTACTCATTACAGCAAAAGCGACAAAAACAGCGGCGACTGTGATATCAAGACCAAGTGCGACAACCTTCCAGGTCAAGCAACTCCAGGACTTGTAGATTATATCTATCCACTCGCAGATTGTCTTGGACATACTCTAAAGAAATACTGTTTAAAATCAAGGTTTATCTGTATTATATTCAACAACGCGGCGATTCCACATATATTAGGACATCCGCGAGTTAGAGCATCTCCATTCGCGGCGTCAATAGCCCTCCCAATAACCCCAATTGGGTTTTTTCGAATGAAAATAACACCCACTAGCGCCTCCAATAGCATGTTTCATTCGGCCACATACAATAAATCGTTCGGCAAAGCCAAAACCACGTCCCGCGCCTTGGGAGTGGTTCAGGGAGAAACCACAACCACATATTTTAGCCGCATGCACAAGATTTTTTCCTCTCTCCTTCTTTTTCTCTTCCACGCCCTGTATGTCGGGCAAGATTCTTTTATCTCCTTGTTTTCTATTCGAAATGCATGCATGCAGGCTACGTTTTCTCTCTCTCCAAACACGATATGTGGGCCACGGTTGGAAAGAGACACCTTTTACACACGCTCCAGCTCTCCCGGATGGCACCAATAGTGCTCTTCTGGCCGAGGATTCCGAATGGCCCGGATGCGAGTGGAGATGCTCTTATCACCATCGTCCAATTGCTTTCGGATATGAGGTTGCTCCAACGAGCATCCGGACGGCCTTTTGGGCGCACGAGTGGAGATATTCTTATCACCATCATCCAACTGCTTCGGGATACGAGGTTGCGCCACGACGTGTCAGAAGTGGCAGATACGGTTTGAGTGCTGTGTAGCAAGCCTAATTTATCGCATCCCTAACTCTTCCGCCTAGCTAGTAACCATCTTGCCAACACAGTATATTTTTCTGGCTGGTGAGTTAGGCTCCTCTTTTTGTAGATCATGAAACTACGAGCGGACGATTTCACTCGCGGGTATACCTGGCCATTTCTCGGGCCGGGCCTAAAAAAACCGACGCGGAAAAGCTAGACCCGAACCCGACCCGGCCCGACCGTCGTGCCGTAGAAATCTGGCATGAGCCCGAAAAAGCCTGACCGGCCCGGCCAGACCACAGCTAAATTGTGTTTTGCCCAAACCCGGCCGTTGGGCTCAAAATTCAGACTCGAGCCCGGCCCGATGGCACAACCGGGCCGGCCCAGTCGGGCTTTTTCGGGTCGGGCCGGCCGGGCCAGGCTGCCCATGGCCAGGTTCGCGGGTCACTTCACCGTCTTGCAAAAGCCATATTTTAATGGGTACAACTACAAAAAGGATGCTCTTTTGGAAAGGGAACTCGGATGACGCGAGCATGCCACGTGGACGTACAAAGAGCGGAAAAATCAAATTTGAACACTGCCTCGCGATGGGACGGAAAACGTGCGCACGAATCTCCTCCCGCTCGCGCATGTGGCCTGTAGGATCGAAGCTCGCGCGCATATGTCCGGCCGGGCCGCGGAAGCCCCACATAAGCGCGTACGTCCACTGGCCGGCCGTTGAGCCAGGTCGCGGACGTCGCGCTGCGCGACAACAACAAAAGCAAAAGCCAGGCATACGACAGCTAAGCCCCCACGTACGTTTCCATGCCATGATTCAAACCCCACGTATGGCTCCCGTCCTGCATGATGTAATTCTGATGCATTAGCAAATATATAAAAATTATAGTACACAACACAAAACCAAATATACAAATTAGAAGCAAATATACAAAATCAAATGTACATAAATAAATGTACAAATTACACAAAATAAATGTACAACCACATTGCTACCGGATGTAAAAAAACTGGAGATTGACAAAAATGCAGATGTACAAACTAGATATACAACCACACGCTACCAGATGTACAAAACTGGAAATATACAACCACACTGTTACCGGATGTACAAAACTGTAGATGTACAAACTGGAGATATATACAAAACTGAAAATGTACAACCACACTGCTACCGGATGTATAAAAAAGTTTATCGAAAATTATCAATATGTGATCTAGTTTTGAAAATCTCGACGCGAGTAACTCAAAAGTTAAAACCATTCGTAATTTGGATTAGCGGTTTTTAAGATATTTCATTTTTAAGTTTCCGTTTTGAAAAATAAAAGAGAAAAACTCTCTCCCACACTCCGTACACTTCCTTTCTCTCTCTTTCTCCCCACATTTAATCTGGCGGCGACACTTGGCGGACATGCAAACACCCACGAGAGACCAAGCGAGGAGAAGACGATATTTGTCATGACCGGAGTGTACCTTGGAATCGGATGAGACTATAGGTGGCCAAATGGGCCGGCCCGATGCACGGGGATTTTGGCCCGGCCCAGACACGGCACGGGCCCGGTAGTGCCCGGGCCGGCCTCCGATTTGAGGCACGCGGGCCGACACGGCACAGCCCGTTTAGTTTTTTTTACATTTTTTTTTATATTTTTTTAATTTTTGGGCCACATTTACGTTAAATGGGTCGTGTCCAACGGGTCAACCGTGCCTAACGGGCCGTCGGCGTGCCTCCCGGGCCATGCCGGAGGTCTGGCTACGGCACGCGGGCCGGCCCAGGCACGGCACGATTATAATCGTGCCTAACGGGCCGTGCCGGCCCGTTTGGCCACCTATAGATGAGACATGTTAACACCTCTGCCCAAAAGTACCATTATATGTGGGCCACACCACGAATTTTGTTCACGAAAACTGCCGGTCAAAGCATGCACAGATAGTTGGACGTTCGTGATAAGCTGGAGACGTCAATGTACATGTGGTTTAGAGCTTTTGACTGTTGCAGTTCCGGAACTTGTCCTTTCTTTGTTTCTCTTTTCCTGCTCGGCAATTGCCTTGTATGTTGTATGTACAGTTGTACACGCTTCCTCCTAATTAATGGGACTGTCTAATCATCATATGGCTGAAAATCGAATTGGCCATCAGACAGATTTGTTTGCGCTAGGTAGAGTAGGCCCCATCATTCATTTGTCTTTCATTCCCTTTCAGCCCACCTGTTTTTTTTCCTCCCACCGGTTTTTTCTTTCCGTGAACCGTTTTCCTCAGTCCGGCCCAGCTCACTGCAACTTTCAGAAAAGTTGGCCTGAACAGGTATCTATCAGGCCCATATATGCTCTGCTAGCCCATCAGTACGATCTTCTTCCTCTGCACGCAAAACACCTCTCCCCCACGACGCCGCATACGATCTCTGCTTCAATTGGAGAAAAGAAAAAAGAGAAAGAAAGAAAGGAAGATCAGAGAGGTGGAAGCAGGGTCTACCAAAAAAACTTGGCCAACAGGGATGGACGGGAATGAAGAAGAAGGCAACAACAATGAAAGGATCTCAGTCAACAGGTACGACCTCCTAATTCTCGAATGATTTCCTCACAGGTACGATCTAGTGCTGCCCTCCCCCCTGAATCTATTGCCTGCACAGGAAATTTCGGATGGACCCAGCAAGTACGAAGTCGGAAGGCCCTGGAACTCGTACTGCGTCTGCCTGGGGTCGTGAATAAACTTGAGGATTTCTTGCTCCATCCGTAGCACTGCAAATGAGATAAGCCTGACATGAGACACAACCATTGAAGCATTTGCTGAGCTTGAGCGAGTTGGAAATTAATCAAGCTGAAAAAATACCAGATGCAAGAATATGATGGAACACGATTGGTTAAATGGGAAAATCCAACCTATATGAAGCAGTTGATGATGAGATAATTCAGTGTGCCTTTGATGTTTTCAATAGCCACCATAACGATAACTGAGCAACCCAACAGTCTGAGTTTATAGTGCACATTGTGTGCTGAAGACAAGTCAAACCGCTAGCTTAAAACACATATTTCTGGTTCATGTCAACATTTTTTGTGTCAAGTTTTGCACACGGTAGTTAGCGATATATGCAGGTCGACTTATATGCAGTGGGCAGGTAATGTTGACGCAGAAAGCAGAACCAGACTAGCAGCAGCCATGGGTGTAAGTTGCGAGGCTCGGACAGGTGCTAAAGACCCAACAGAGGACAGGTTATTCAGGCCATGCTAAAAAACCTACTAAAAACTGAAGACATGGACTTGAACAAACTGCAAAACAATCATGCTATACTTATCTTGGGGCCAACCTTGGAAATGAACCTCCGTGCGTCATTCCGTCAAAATATAATCAACAGGAGCACTATCAGTGACCTGAAAATTAAAAATGTTGTCCTGTTGTCCTTGCATCTCCAAAAATCAACGGCTGAAAAACAAAAAAATGCGTAATGCAACTTACAAATGAGGCCGCGGTTTGTTGTATGTAGAAAAGCGAAAAGATCGCCTTCACTCCGGACTGGTTACTCATCAGCCTGTACTCCGGACTGGTTCCACCACATCTTCAACACCCCCAAAAAAAAGATCATGCAAAGTACCTAGAAAAGAACCGAAGAAAGAAAAATGAGATTCTGAATAGCTAACGTACTGTTTTTTAAACTATAAACACAAAAACATGCAATTTATTGTTTTACTGACTATTTGTTTTTGCAGCAGGTTGGTTCGGGTGTATACTCACAAAGTTACCCTGGGGGGCTTGATATCAATGATGGTTACTTTGCACAGGTACGCATCGGTCTGCAAAAACTACTTACATACAAGATAGAAGAAAAAACCAAAGAGAAAATTAGTAAAAGATTTAGAAAAAATTGACAGACTATCTACTGTGTTTACAAAAAATGAAAAATTAAAATGCAGGATGGTTTCTCTTACACTGGGTTTCTTCTGGGTGCCATCAAGTGTCCTCCACACCATGATAGTAAGACTGCTCAGGTAATTTATACGACACCAATGAGTGGAGATGGATCTCCGCCAGACATGGATAGTGACAAAAATGAGAAGCTGGACACAAACAACTCATATGACTTCCAGGTTCCAAAAAAATTGTTTAATAAACATGCATTCTTTTTCAGAAAAAAAAAGAAAAAATGAGTATAGATGAGAAACAATGAAAACTATGTACTAACACTGAATATACATGTTTGCCAAAAAAGCGGGACAACAACACCGGATCGACATCTACATTCACTGAAACTGGTGGTGATAATCCATGGGATTTAAACATGTTCAATCACATTGAGCTTGATCAGGTACTCTATTTGTCAAAAAAAGTAAATTCTATAAACTTGATGTATGCTTGTTGACATGTATTACATCCTAAACATTTCAAACTTTTATGGCAAAAAACGCAGATTTATGATGGAGGGGCTGCAGCCAAAAGCCAACAAAACAATGAAACAACAGTTACAGAAAATACAGAAAGCCGCACAAGTCCTGTTGATTACCATAGGCAAGCTCCAGTTCCCGAAGATAGTGACACACCTGACATTGATGATTCAAGCACCGGACAGCGGAAAGATATAACTGAAGAAGACATAGAAAACTTCCTGTCAAAAGAAAAATTCACTGCTGGGGAGAGAGAGCAAATGCATAAAGAGGCTGTTAACGAGTTCGAACCTGAAATTGGGATGGAATTTGCAACAAGAGAAGAGGTCCAGAAATTCTTCAACATGTATTCTTACGTAGTTGGTTTCTCTGTGAGCTGCGTTTCAATTTACCGAACTACAAGTAAAAAAAGGAACAATGAGATCATAAGGTTTACTATGAAGTGTAATAAGTATGGCAAAAACCTTGAGACAGGAAATGAGCAGCCTGATCCACAAAGGCAGAGCACAGTGATAGCGAAAACTGAGTGCAAAGCTGAAATGGTGGCAAGTGAAAAAAATGGTGTGTGAGGATCACTGGACTTCACCTTTTGCACAACCATGAGCTGAGCCCCCAGAGCAGATTCTTCCGATCACACGTCTACATGTCTGACGGAGAGAAAGAGTTGATAAGAACCATGAAGTATTGTAACATGCCTACTCGGGACATGGTTGCTGTTTTGGCATTCATAAGAGGAGGAATGACACAACTGCCATACAACAAACGGAGAGTAAGCAACTACAGTGCAAGTGTTAACAGGGAGGATACAAACAATGATATGATGGAGGTGTGGGACTGGTTCTGGAAAAAAAAGAATGAGAACCCTGGCTTCTATTACTCCATTCAATATGATAAAGACAAAAAAGTGAGGTGTGTCTTTTGGGCAGATGCTAAAGCAAGGCTGTACTATGACACGTGTGGAGACTGCATCAGTTTTGATACTACATTCCTAACAAATAGATACAATCTTCCTTTTGCTCCGTTTGTCGGGGTGTCACCCCACGCGAACACGTACCTCTTTGCCTGTGCTTTTATAGTGAATGAACAAGCTGGCACGTTCAAATGGCTGTTCGAACAGTTCCTGCATGCAATGGGGGGAAAGCACCCGATATCCATAATAACAGATGCAGATAAAGCTATGGAAAATGCAATACCACTGGTGTTCCCAAATGCAACACATAGAGGTTGTTTGTTCCATGTTAAAAAGAAAATAGATGACAAAGGAGGGACAGTGTTTCAAGCAAATGAAGGGTTGTATGAAGAATTACAAGACATTATAGATAACTCCCTGACAGTCCATGAGTTTGAATCACTATGGGAGGCAATGATAAATGAGCATAATGTTGGACATGTCAAGATATTTCAGGATCTATGGAAAACAAGGAAAAAGTGGGTCCCAGTTTACTTCAAGTCTAAATTTTTCCCATTTATTCAAACCACAGCTAGGAGTGAGGGGACAAATGCCTTGTTCAAAAGGGGTGTCGGTGCACAGTTCAGCATGACGAGTTTCCTAAGAGAGTACCAGAGAATAATGGATACAATTCATGCAAAGGAAGATGAGTGTGATCACAATTCGCTACACAAGAAAGTTAGACCGAAAAGGTTCCAAACTGAGTACTACATTGAGAGGCAGGCACATGAATTGTACAATCTTTCAATATTCAGGAAATTTCAGCACGTGCTAAAAGATGTTACAAGGCTGAACCTTACTGAAGAAGAAAGAGGGAGAAAGTACTGGGTGTTTCAAGCGAAAAATTATGCGTATAAAGAGCACCGACCAAGAAATTACCTTGTTCAGGTTAATGCAGAAACCTTTGAATACTCTTGCATTTGCTGCAAGTTTGAAAAGGATGGCCTGCTCTGTTCCCACATCTTGAAAGTAATGTTGCACCTGCAGGTTGACAAGATCCCAGATAAGTATATAATTGACAGATGGCGTAAGAAGGAAAAGAAAATGATCATGGTGCAAGATCTCACTCTGCCTGGGGATGAGGATAGCACGGTGCTAAGGTTCAATGTCCTATCACGGAGACTAGGGCACACAGCTTCTAATGCATCCAAAAACAAAAGAAAGTACCATTACTTGCTGCAAGAAATGCAGAGAATAGATGCTGAAATGGTTAGGTTTGACAATGAAAATGAAGAAGCATCGGCAATGGGGCAGAACAGTTCAAACCAAACAATAGTCAACCTGGATCCTACAGATGAAAGTGCTTCAACACTCAAGCTGCTTGACCCGGATGTAGTTGACCAAAAGGGTCGTCCTAGGTTGCTAAGTATAAAAGAACGTATAAAGAAGAAAATTTTCTATAGCTGCAGTCATTGTGGGTCAACTGAACACACTATTAGAAAATGTGATCAGAAGCACTTGGTGTTCAACCTTCCAAAAAGAAAAAGGGACAGAAAGAAGAAAGCAAAAGGTATGAATCCTAGAAAGCGTAAAATAGTAAGAAAATTATGTTTCTTTGTTGAAATTTATTTTATAGCTTGCAAAATGACCTTGTTAATGATTGTGTGACCAAAATTGCTATCCAGAGGGTGACACTACAACCACCAGAGAGAAGAAAACAAAAGCTACATCTGCAAAAAAGCAACAGATGCAAAAGGAAGCGTCTTCGTCGGTGGACCAGCGAGAAGATTCAGCCTTGTTATGAGAAAAAGGATTCAGCAAGGCATTAGGATACAGAAAAAAATGTATAGCTTGGTCTACTTGTGTTTGTTTACTTGAATGAAACTAAATTATGTGATGTAAGATGACCAAGATTGAGCAAAGAAAAGAGGTTACAGAAAAAATATGTAGCTTGGTCTAATTGTATGTCAGACAAACAAATTAAATTATGTAATGTAAACAAACATGATTGCATTCGGCAAAAAATGTGATTTCCGTAAAAGTAGTTTTCTGATTAAGTGGATAAACGGTACGTTACCATGCTTGTGTTCCATCTGTTGATGCGTGGAGATTTGAAAAAACGGCTGTCAGATTGCTGGTTCCTCCTCCTTTACCCGGGCTTGGAACCGGCTACCAACTTTAAAAAGATGGTAGGCGGAGTTACCCACCCAAAAAATAACCCAATAACTGATATATGTAGTAACACAAAAAGTTACTGAATAGCACAATGGACATAAGATCCAATGAAAGAGTAAGAAACTGAAAAACCAGGCAGTAAGTGAATAAAAACTGAGATCCACCACTTGGAGACTAAAGTCACTGAATAAAATGAGGACCACCATGCTGAACACTGAACCAATGAGGATAATCAATGAACCAGCAATCTGACAGCCGTTTTTTCAAATATCCACGCATCAAAAATTTCCGGTGAACACTGAACCAATACTGTGAACACTGAATCAATGATTAACTGAACCAAAGAATAAATGAGGACCACCATGCTGAACAATGAACCAATGAGGCACAGAAAACAAAAAAAAAGTCAGGGAGGACTGGTCACTCACAAAAAAAAAAGGTTCCTCCTCCTTTACCCGGGCTTGGAACCGGCTACCAACTTTTATAAAAAGATGATAGGCGGAGTTACCCACCCAAAAAACCCCGAAAAAAGAATAAAGAAGGAATAGACTGAATTAAATAAGGAATAAAGAGACTGAAAAAGATAAGACACTGATGAATCAAAGAACTGATGTACTAAGAGACAGAGACAGCTATTTACCCACCCAAAAAACCCCGAAAAAAGAATAAAGAAGAGACTGAATTAAATAAGGAATAAAGAGACTGAAAAAGATAAGACACTGATGAATCAAAGAACTGATGTACTGAGAGACAGAGACAGCTATTTACCCACCCAAAAAACCCCAAAAAAAGAATAAAGAAGGAAGAGACTGAATTAAATAAGGAATAAAGAGACTGAAAAAGATAAGACACTGATGAATCAAAGAACTGATATACTGAGAGACAGAGACAGCTATTTAAATAAAGAATAAAGAGACTGAGACACTGAACTCAAAGAACTGATATTCTGAGAGAATGAGATTGAGCGAATAAATAAAAAGGAAGTAAATGAAATAAATATAAATGAAGAGGAATGAAAAAATAAACAATGAACAATGAAAACACTGATAACACTGAGAGAACTGAGGAAATAATTGAAGAGAAACTGAATAATGAAGAGAATGAAGAATAAACAATGAAAATTGATAAAATGATAAAAGGAAATTAAAATGAGAAAGAACTGAAAACTAATCACTGAAGAAAGTCAAATTGAAAAAAATAACACTTAAAAAGGAAAAATTGAAGAAACTGAGAGAAATAAAATGAATGAGAAACTGAGAGAAGAAAAACTGATAAAAGATTAACTCATAAAAGGAAAGAAAAATGAAGAAAAACTGATGAACAATACATACAAAACTGAAAAATGAAAAAATGAGAAAAAGATAACTTAGAGAATAATAGATGAAGAAATAAGACTAAGAAAGATAAAGTCAGAATAACTAAGAATGAAAAATAAAAAAATGAAGAAAAATAAAATGATAAAAGGAAATTTAAATGAAGAACAACTAAATAATGAACAATAAGAAAAAAAACAGAGGAAACACTGAGATATAACTAAATAATAAAATGAGTAAGAAATTATAACAGACAAAGAAATGAAACACTGAAAATAAGTACATTACATAACACAAGTTTCATAGTTTTCTGGCACTAAAAAGTCTAAATCAACATGGTATGATAAATTCAGTGACGAATCAGGTGTACTCTAATATATATATGCATGAAAGATAACTAACATAACGGACGCATCACTATGTCATCAGCTTAGTGACAAAAAATCAGCTTCTACTATAATTTCTGAATCAATGATGAGGCTGGCATAGCAGAGACTTCAAATAATAGATCAATGTAGCTGGCGCATGAAGACCTCCTACAAAAAATTTAAAAAGAAATGGGATGACAGTAAATAAAAAATCAAACGCCAAAAAAAGAATTCATAATGCCAAAAACACAAGAAATAATTCTAAAATAAAAGGAAAATAAAAATTAATTATGAGTACCCTGTCATAGAAATTAGTAACAATGCTTCGATTCACTCTGTTATTCTGGTGGAAGAACAGGCGGTTCGCATACTGAATACGAATGTGCGGGATATCCTCTCTGGTAAACAGTCGGCAAAGATTTCTGGCTGGATCGAAATGCTCCATGGCCATCATTGTCATTACACCACAATCATTACTAAAAAACCATTAAAAAGGTAAGAAAGCAAAATGGTTAAGGACGATACAACATAAATAATTACACAGAAAGGGGGAAAATTACGGGTTCTCCTGCTTTGGCATATTGGCATTGAAATCTCGGAACTTGCTAAAGTCGAGCTCATCTGATTCAAAAACCATATTCCACAAGATCTCAAAATTGTTCTTCTACAGTAAACATAAGAGAAAACAAACAAAAAAATGAGTGGAATAAACAAAACAAAAATATATGTGTGGGAAACATGCCAGCCAGGTAGAGAGAGATCTTACCAAGGGACCACGAACAGAACGCTGATACTCGGAATCTGGACTGTAATAAGAATCAACGAACACAAAAAGCTTCCACTTGATATCAACAACAAAAGTGAACCAGTGATTTTCATGGCAGATTGGGAAAAAAAGCTGTAGTTAGGGTTAAAAAAACTTTTCAAAAAACACAACAAATCACTAAAAAACATCTATCAGATATACAGATATTCAGAAAAAAAAGAGAAAAAAAATGCATGACTAACTCTATCAGAAAGGTGTAGCTTCCTCCCTTTACTCGCACTGGCCGCTCCAAGAAATGAAGTGCGCACAGTAGTGATGTCATCCGATCCGTCGTACTTGAGGATGCTTTCCTATTGAACAAAAAAAATGAAAGATTAGAAAGCAAACAAATATAAAAATATATGTCAGAAAAAATGAAACAAATTGAAGGAAGCTTACACCGATGTACGAGAAAAAGTAATGCCTCCCAGACTTGCTTGGGTGCTTATCTTCGAACAGCTTTCGGCAGAAACAAGGGATAATGAAATTATCAATGTGACCACCAGCCATAAGTGTCTGTCCCAGAGATACGAAACTACAGTGGACTCCATGATACATAAGGGCATAATCCCTGCAATTAAAAACAAAAATTAAGAAAAAATCAAAAAAAAAAAGAGTCGTAGCTGATAGAAATAAAAAAAATACAGGAAAAGGTACTTAAAAAAAGCAACTGAAATAGACATACTTTTGGATATGTAACTTGTAAGCCAGTTCAACCATGGCGCAGTAATGCATTATGTCATCATCCGATACAGGGAACCGAGCATTGCTCGGGAAAGGAAAGACCAGAGGGTTCTTTGGCTGTAGAATAATAAGTCGAGGAGTTATGGCTGTCGAGGCCCCTGGTCCAACAACTCTCGCATAATCATCTACGTCGACAACCCCAGGTGCTGCTGGCATAGTGCTGGCACCCTTCCGTGCAGAGTGAGTGACTGAATTGTTATTTGCATCCAAAGAAATGTTGTAAGCTGCGTCATTGTCCTTTGCGAGAGCATTTTGGCGATCCCTGAAACTTAATGTGCAGTTATAGCAACATCTGGTGACCTCGCAACCTTTACAGAACAGAATACAAAAATTACTGCAATACAAAACAAAAAAATGCAAGGGAAAACACTATATGGGGATATCTTTTTAGTACCAGATTGGTTTTAGGTGTGGTTTCACCAACAGGTATAGGTGCTTGCTTACTCCCTTTCTGCGCATTGCCAAAAAAGCTATTCACTGGGCATATCACATTGCTGACATCCTGCAAAAACAAAAAAGAGAACCAGAACAACAAGTGACGGATGAGATAAAAATAAATCTCTAAAGCATACTGACTGCACACTAACCTTCAGGCCAGTGGACGGTGACAAGTTAATGCGGCCGATAGGGGAGATAAGATCAGCTTGGCTTATGTCCTGTTGGCAACCTACAGGCAACTGGACGGTCAATCTTGACCTAACTTTTGCTAGCGGGGCTAACTGTGGACCTGGTGCAAAAACATAGACACAAAAAATTAGCGAAAAATGCAAAAAAAAAAAATAGAGTTGGGAGCAAACAGAGAGAAAAACCCAGTAGAAAAATAAAATTAGTGCAAAAAAACACAATATACCTGTGGTCATTTGATTTTCATCAACATTCTTATTGGCGAAACTGGTTGGTGTCTCTGTTAGAAATAAAAGAAATGTGTGTTAGCACACCTGGATGGGATGAAAAAAAATGGGGCGCATTGAATTTATGCAGAGGATGGAAAAATGAAAAAAAAGGTGGTCCCACACCTAAAATGCGTTCCGGTGCAATGTTATTGGACACAGATAACTTTTCAAAACTTGAATGAACATGATCTTTCTGTGTATGGTTGATACTCTGGAAGCAAAGTTGTGCATTTGCTAAAAGCTGGAAAACATTGTGTGTCAATAGTTCTGACTTGTTGCTACTGGATGAGGAAGATGAGTTCAAGCAATGAACAATGTCAAAGATGCCATCTATGATCTGCATTCACAAAAAAAAAAGATGAAAAACAAGAAAAAATGGCCCAAAAAAGACAAACTGAAAAATATATATAAAGGTCAGGAGTGAGTGTATGAGAAAACATACATTTCCAGGCAGAGCAGATGAAAACTTCTCATGCATCGTTTCCTTGTGGTGTGCAGGCATATGCTCACTATATGACCCGCAATGGGCACAACATGTGTTTGTAGATGGAGCACTCTGCATCAGAAAACACAAAAAAAAAAGATGATGATGAACATAAATTAGTAGTAAAAAGGTCACAGTGACAAAAATAAAAAAGGGGGGAACTAAGAAAAAGAAGATGCATGTGTACATTGAAGTAGCAGCCAGCGAGATCTTTCCTCATCCGCCTCCTACCAAAACCTTTTCTGTCTTTACGATCTAACTCAGAATATATCTTGATCATGTCACCACCCCAAGACACTGCCCTTGGAACTCCAGACCCAACAATGTGAACACCATAATCGAGACCATCTAGATAGTAAACCTAACAAACAAAAACAAGTGTGAAACAACAAAAAATACAAAAAAATGTTGAGGACAAAAACTAACATACAAAAAAATTTCAGTGAATTATGCTACATAACCCGCTGTAAAAAAGAAAAAAAAGAGAACAAAACGCTTACCGCAAGACCATAAGAACAGAGCTCGAAAAACTTTGGTTTTCTTCCTTTTGATTTTATGTAATTCACAGCTTTGGAAACTCCATGCATCAGGTGACTGTGGACTAATGAGCAGATATCAAATCTTCTAGCTCTTTCAGGATCCCCCAATTGCTCAATGTACTTGGTGTCAAGAGAGTCGCAAATGGATGGGCAAAGAAAACAAGAAACCGCTACTTGCATGAAGCACACAAAAACTTCCTTGTCAGTGAGTGGTTCTTTCGAATTTAACTTGTTCCCAAAGAAAGTGATATGCGGAGGTTCCGTCAGATTAAATAATGACATGACAAACTTCAAACCACCGGCACTGTTTTCAACCAAATGAGACCCAGAATTTGGCAAACCAAGAACATAGTGGACCGCATCTTTTGAAAAATGTAGTATCTTATCACCAGCAATGATTTCAGAACACACAGGATCAACACATGAAACAAGCCAACGGACAAAAGATGAAGGCAGATAGGTCTTCGAGAGACAGAGTAGACACCCAAAACCAAATTTCTCAATGATAGACTTCTGATCAACAGAAAGACGATTCAATACTTCAAAAAAGTACTTGGTCGAATAAACTGAATAGGCATCCTTCCCAACTGCATGAACTTTTGGCCTTTTGTTCTGGATAACAATTATAAAAAGAAAAATGAAAACCAAAAAACATAAGTAAGCCCCCAGCCGCACACAGAAAATACACCTCCGCACACAAAAAAGACAAAAAAATATAGAAATGCATAGACCTCTTTCCACAAGTCAGATTGCCTGCAGAAAATAGAAAAATCCCTCTTCAAGCTCTTCATCGCCTACGACCAGAAAAAAAGATGAAAAGATAGATGAATATCGAATGAGGATAAATAAAGGATACCAGCAAAAAAAGTATATATAAGTTTATCACACATAATTTTGTTACCTCCTTGCTGAAATAATCAAACAAAGCATCATCTAACGCCCTCTTCCTCCTGCGATTTCCAATGCCCTGAAAGAAAAAAAGAGCTGCATCACATCTGAGTAAAAAAAACACATAGAAAAATAACACATGGGAGGCAAACACAAAAAGGAAAAAGAAAATGAGAATGAAACACTACATCATCATTCGATGAAGATCCTCCATCGTAGCTATCAACACCAGATGATACACCTTCAGAAGCATCGCCCCAGTGAGCGTGCGAGCGTAATCCCCTGCAACAAAAGCGATAAAAACATGAATTAATAAACATCTCCACCCACCTGAAATGTGTATAATACTGACAAAATAATTAACAATGTCTACACTACAAAAAAGCTGAAAAAACAAAAATATCTACAAGCACTTGTCCACCTGGTACTGAATTAATCAACAAAAATGAAAAACAAAGTATTATCAACTTCTGTAACTGAAAAAAATAGACTCGAGCTTAAGGCACTGGTATTTGCTCTAAACACACAAAACTGCTGCTACTACAACGGAATGAAACTAATAGGTTGCCACACTTAGGTTGTTGCTTGAATCATTGCCTCCGGTACATGCATAACTATTTAAAAACAGCCTGTAAAATCCGAAAAAATAGCCCCTAAAAACCAACAAATCTGACGAATACACATATGTACCAACAAAAACTCATCCGGCCAGAGTCCCTAAAGGTGAATCAAATCGAGGCCCGAAGCAAAACACAGGCGCACGGCCACATGGCCATAGGGGCACATCTCCTTCGGACAACACAGATGCAGGAATGAATAGGGGGAGCACCAAAACAATGGAGATGCGGACACGTACCTGCCATGCCGTCGGCAACATCTAGAACGTCCAGCTCTCAAATGGGGAACCCTAGATCCTCGTCCGCCACCTGAATCCATCAGAAACTCAACACCCCTACACAAAATTCGCACAAAAGTGGGTAAGGTGTGAGAAACAGAAGATTCGAAACAAAAGGAGCAGGGATCCGCCGCGGAAAAAGTCGCCGGCGCCGCAAAAAAAAATTCCCCGCCACCGCAAAATCGCCCGCAGAGCTCACCTTACTCCGCTGCTGATAGTTTCTGCGCGAGAGATTCTTCGGGCTGAGGTTTCTGCACGGGTGGAGTTCGAACGGAGGTGGCGAAAATAAGGGGTGGCCGACGAAGAGGGTCCGCCGCCGCGAATCGCCTCGGCGTCGCCGCTCTGTGTCTAGCTCTCGCAACGATAACGAAATGGACAGGAAAGCGGTAGACCGGTTGGCACGGAATTCAAAAATGAAAAAAAACGCTTAATAAAAAACCGCGAGGAAAACCGGCGATCTGATAAAAACCAGAAGAAGCCGCTGACCGGCGAAGAAGCTCCAAGATCCGCGCCAAAAGACTGAGATGGACGGCTGAAAATGTGACTGATGGCAAATTCTAAAATCATCTAGCTTAAAGATAGAATGAGTGTTTAAGATGGACATGGGGGTGCATATAATGGTAATCAAATTGATTTTTTCTTGCAACTTTTTCTGCTAATCCATACCCACAGTTTGAGAGCGTGGATAATTGAGAAGATGTATGGAAAAGTGAATCCTGTTTTATCGATTTATCCATCTGACGCTCCGTGTGTATCAATTTACCTGTTTTTTCCTGATGATGCTTTTTTTAAGCTGTCTAGTTTTTGGTTTGACTTGTTGCTGGATATTATCAGGGTGCGGGTTGGGCGGGTGGACGAAGACAGGGATAGGAACCCTAACCGCAGGAGCGCTCTTGAAACGTCTATAATGGATTATGCTGATCGCAAGACTGGGCTGGTTGTTAACCCAGCCGTTGGAACAGCGTTTGACAGTGTGCAAGAAGCATATGATTTTTACAACTTATACTCCTGGGAAACTGGTTTTGGTGTGAAGTACGCGAAGAGCCGGCTGAACGTGCACCGCGTCAAGTGCATGCAGGAGATTGTGTGTGGATGTGCGGTGAGATTAAGTTGTTGATGATTTCCGCTTGTGTTGTACTGGATTAGTCATTTGTAGTATTTTTGTGGGTGTAGCGAAGCTTATGTTGCTTCCCGGATTTGCAGGGTAAACCATTGAGAGAGAACAGCCGATCGGCAAGATGTGGCTGCACGGCTATGATTAGATTGCTCCGTAGTGATGATAATGGATGGTATGTGTCAGAACACAAGTCAGCCCACAATCACAGATTATCAAAGACATGTGGCGAGAAGCTACACTGGCAGTCGCACAGGCATATAGACAGGTACACCAAGGATTTGGTGAAGCAGCTCAGGGAGAACAATGTTAGTCTAAGCAAAGTTTACAGTATCATTAGTAGCTACTTCGGACGCTCGGAGAATGTGCCATTCACAAAGAGAAGTTTGAAGAATCTGTGTGGGAAACTCACCCGTGAACACTCTGATGACGACGCAACGAAGACAATTCAGATATTCCACGAGATGAGATCGGTGGATCCAGAATTCTCGTACAGTGTGCAGTTGGATGATGAGAGCAGGGTTAAGACTTTGATGTGGACATCAGGCAGGAGTTCAGAACTCTTTAAGTGCTTTGGCGATGTGGTCACGTTCGATACAACATACAGGACAAACTTGTACGATATGCCGTTCGGCATATTTGTTGGCGTGAACAATCACTTTCAGAGTGTGATATTCGGAGGAGTCTTGTTACGCGACGAAACTGTTGATACATTCAAGTGGTTGTTCACCGAATTTTTTCGTATGATCGGTGGGCCCCAACCAAAGACAATGCTAACTGGTTAGTGGCATGATTTGCTAGTGCTGCCATTAATATGGATAGTTATGGATTGATTAATTTGTTTTGATTTCTGAAAATTGTTTTTCGTGCTATACGTGTAGACCAAGCCCGGGCGATGGAGGTGGCCATATCAGCAGTGATGCCGAACACAACGCATCGGTGGTGCAAATGGCATGTATTGCGGAAAGCTAAAGAGCATCTTGGTCCTTTGTATGGCAAGACATCCGAGTTCAAGTCGGAGCTCCATAAACTGGTTAACACAATGCTAACTGAGTCAGAGTTTGAAGGAGGTTGGGCTGCCATGCTTGACAGGTACAAAGTCCATGAGAATCCGTTCCTGACACAGATTTACGAAGTACGCCATCGATGGGCAAAGCCTTATTTCAAAGGAGTTTTCTGTGCAAACATGACGAGCACACAGAGGAGTGAGAGTGCCAATCACATGTTGAAAACATACATACCACCAGGGTGCTCGATGCACCTATTCGTGAAGCAGTACGAGAAGCTAATGTTTGACAGGGATTCAGAGGAGAGCTACCAGGAAAGAAGGACCTCACTGGTGATCAACTTGTTCACTTCTATATAAATATGAAAAACCGCCCGTGAAAAACCTTCTCATTAATTTGTTGCTGATTGGGTTTGTTTTGCTTGTCTGTTTCCAGGGTGGTGTTGTCCTGAAGGTTAACATCCCACTAGAACGACACGCCAGTGAGATATACACCAGATCCATGTTTGAGAGGTTTGGTGAGAACCTTTACCACTCAGGGTCATATATTTTGGATGAAATCATACCGGGCAAACAGTACCTAGCTAATCACATAAGGGGGGCTGCTAGGGAGAAGTGGTGTAAGGTGTCGTACCAGGTGGACGTTAGCGATTCAGGGGACGAGTATTTTTGCGAATGTGGGAACTATGAGCACTCTGGCCTACTATGCTGTCACATCCTAAAGGTGCTGTGTGGGAAATGTTTTTAGTGATGAATCTGTTTCCACTGGTGCTTATGGTGAACATTTTTCGTTTACATTCGTCGTTATTGCAGGTTATGGTGAAGAATGATGTGCCTGCAATACCAGCGAAGCATATAATGAAGCGTTGGACCAGGGATGCCAGAGACATCCTGCCGGATGAGTTCCTGAGGTATCAAAAGGATCAAGGGCCACCGCAGAGTGCAACATACAGGCATTCCAAGCTGTACCGAGCGGCACTTGATATCGTGCAGCTGGGTGACTCCAATGTTGAAGCATACACAATGGCGATGGAGAAGATGGCTGAATTCAGCAAGTGTCTCGCCAAAGTTAGCATTATTAAGGATGGTATGAGCCTGGAGGAGAGGTCAAAGCTAAAACATGATGCCGTTGTTGGTGCTGGCGAATTAGCAGAGCCAGCGATTTCTGATGACCGGAATTCACGGGAGGAGTACCACGATACATCCTCCAGAGAAGAAACGCCCAGGAGGTTCGAAATGTGGTCGGCCAACTACAAGTAGAGACAAGCCCCCATACGAGAAGCCGTTGAAAAGGTCTAGGTTTTGCTCAATATGTCGTAAGCCAGGTCACAAAAGCACTACTTGCCCCGATCGTGGCGATATACCTAAAACCCCAAGGAAGACAGCCAGGTGTTCTTCTTGCGGGCTGACGGGCCATCGTCGGGACACTTGCAGCAAACCACTGGTTCCCTGTCTCGTTTCCACCCTCCCCCAAGCAGTTGAGCACGACAAGTGATGGTCCTTGACTCTTAGAGTCGGCATAAAAATTTTATGATTTTTTGTTTTCAGCCGGCCTATTCGAAGATGTCTTTAATATGTGAAGATATCGCAATTGTTCTGAAAAATGTATCGAAGCACCGCAACATTATCGTGAGACTTTGGCCGTCGTTAAAATTCTGTTTGATGATACGATCGTGATCATCGGATATTGTAGCCTATTTTTTTTCCGACACTCTAAAGATATATTATGGTGTCCGGGTGGGAGGGAAGATTTCTGGAGTTGCGCATGTTCGTCGTACAGCTAAAAAAAAGGTATGGATGCCTATTTACAGATTGGTTTCATGGGTATTTATAAAAATCCGGCACTGTTCCCTGTAACGAAAAAAAATCGATGTAACCACCAAAAGTTGTAAGGTTATATGTATTTTACTTGTGATGCATCGTGTGAGAATATTTTTAGTCAAACAAGCCTTCGCGTTAATAGGCAGGGTTTTTTCGATCTGGCGAATTAGCGTTGAAACTAATTGTAGTTGGGAAATGTTTGGTGGTTTCGGCTGGGAGGAAAAAAATGTTTCGTCGGTGGTTGGCTATGCATTCGTGGGCCAAATGACCAACGAACATTAATTGGATAATGGGCCGTGGTGCTGCATTGGGATTATTCGTGGTGGAATAACTTTGGTGAGATCAGAGCGACGTGCGTGCCTGATACAGGACGTCCGTCGCGTCCATGTGCAGTGTGTTTGTTTTCACAAATCCGTTAACTGCGGATTGGGGACGCCGTGATTATCGGAACTTTGCTGGCCCATGTTGCCGTGGTCTGATACGGCCCAGATATATTGATTTGGCCCAGGTACAACGGCCGGATGAGACGTCGTATGATGGGCCAGGGATAGCATTGGATTCGAATCAGATGTGCTGGCCCTCGAACGGCAGAACATGTTCCATCAGAAATACGTCTGGCTATACGCGTTTTTACGGTTCCAGCGCAATGAATACATCGAGGACCCGGCACTGTGGCACAGATCGCGACTGCGAACGAGTGGTGGAGATACCGAGCTACATGTAGCTCGGCCTCCAAATGGACTTTTCGGGCCGTAGCCCCGCTATATAAATATAGCAACAACACGATACAACCAACAGTCTCGCAATGCTGGGGCGGCAGCAAACATACACCCAAAGCAAGGGGAAGAGAAGAAAAGAAGAAAAACACAATGGAGACATAGGCGGATCGACTAAGCGACGGTGACCCGCGACCGTTGCGCCCTCCGAAGAAGTACCACCACACTCCTAGCGTCGAATCGTCGAGTACCAAGCAGCACCTTCAAGAAGGGGAGCACTGCTGCATGCCCGGACCATAGGTCCTAGGGTTTCCCCCGGCACACGGAGGGAAGCGGACTACGGGTAGCCACGACACCCTTCAGGAAGGTGAGTTATCCTACACTTATTTTCTTCCCTATCCACCTGATTTTCCATGATCATGCTTTGAGTGATAAAGGAGAGATCGTTAAACTGGTTAGCTATTCCAATTAGCAAATGATAATAAATTCAGATGCAAACCTTATTATTTAGAACATGGCGATGGACAAGGTATATGCATCTTGAATTACCTCATTTTCTTGAATATTTTTGGCTCCCACATATATTATTTGATCCATCTTGAATGGTATAATTACAATTATATACCTATTTAATTCTTTTATTCTTCATGTTCAGGTCTAGTCTACATATAGGCTTGGTAGAGTGAATCGTCGAAAAATTCTAATAAACTCTCATCATATTAGTTCGATCCCAAATCACCAGGCCATGTTGAAATTTTGTAACCTAGAAATAATCACAAAACAAAATTGTAGCATGATCATATAAATTTTTATCCAGCAACAAAAATAGTTGTAACTGAGCTTTAATAAGAATATTCTCAACATTTGTAATGTCCAGGCCTCCTATGGGCTTAGCTTTATCGGCTGAGCTTGACACCCACCCTATACATGGTCTTGTAGGAGGAGACAGGGCTAAAGGTGGATTAACTAAATTCTCATATAATAACACCGAGACTGGCTCTTTGTTGCAGCTTAGAACGCACCTCACATGACTAAATTGTCATATAGGTATAGGTATTGGCAACAAGCAAAGGCCATAATGGCTAGCAATTGACCAAAATCGTGTCACTGCACTGACAGTAAAACTATTTCAGCAAATGGAATATTACATTCCTACTGAAGTACAATTAAAGTACTTTATGTCTTGATTTAGCTGATTTTTTTTGTATGGAGACTCCTGCATCCTACCATTGACATTTGTGTATGAATTCTACCTTGTAGGAGAAGGACAAAGCAATGGAGAGCAAGGTTGATGCCAATGGAGAAGATCAAGGTTGATTCCATGAGCTACTATGATGTGTTATGGACATGGACTTGATCTTTGTGTGTTATGGATCATATATAGACTTGTATGTTATGATATTTGTGTGTTATGGACATGGACTTGATATTTGTGTGTTATGGATGTGTTATGATCATATATTTGTATGTTATGATCATATTTGTGTGTTATGATATGAATTTATGTGTTATGATCATATATGGATCACATATAGACTTGTGCTGCTATTTTTGCTCCTATATCATATATTTGTGCTGCTATTTTTTGAAAAACAGATTTAATAGGAAAATCTGGCGCCTCCTTTGCCGTGCGTATGCACACGGCAAAGGACATTTGGTCAGCTTTGCCGTGTGCATACGCACGGCAAAGGAGGCTCCAGATTTTGCCTGTGCAGGGTCTTTGCCGTGCGGGCGGGCGAGGGGCGCACGGCAAAGCCAAATCTTTGCCGAGCGGGTGGGTACCGGGCGCACGGCAAAGGCCACGCGCACGGCACCGTACCGGCGCACGGCAACGCCCTGCCGCACGGCAGTGGGCAGGCGCACGGCAAAGGCGTGCTGCACGGCAAAGACCTGTGGCGCACGGCAAATACATGCCGCACGGCAAAGGAAGTGATGCACGACAAAGGCTTGGTCGTGCGGTTTGGGCGTGGCGCACGACAATGACTGCGTTGCCGTGCAGAACGGACACCGCACGGCAAAGCCTTTGCCGAGCAGATTGGCTCTTTGCCGTGCTAACTGGCTGCACGGCAATGTCCTGTTCTCCCGTAGTGGCCACTGCCGACAGAGATGCTCTAAAGATAGTTTGGTGAGTTCTCCAGGTTAGGTGGAGAAAAAATATATACCGCCTTTAACTCGGAAGCATATTACTTGATCTCGAACGTCCATTAACTAAGATGTTTGAACTTTGAAGTCGATTTCTTCAGGATTATGAACTTCATTCATAGCACCAGGTCCTCAAAAAAAAAAAAACTTCACAGCACGAGAGAGGAGGAGGAGGCAAGACGCGGCGGGAGAGAGGAGACGTGTGGACGACAGGAGAGGGGAACCCACGGCGACTCGATCGCCGGAGACTAGGAAGTCTACGTCAACGCCAGCGACAAGACAGTCCCACGTGCTCGCAGGAAGCCCCACATCAAGTTGTAGAGGAATTCAAATCCAGATGTTGTTTTCATAAACAGTACTAGTCGCTAGTGGTTCCGTGTTCAATAGCGATGCAGCGAGTGGACTTGGAATTTTCCTTCCAGTTTATAGTCTGGCAGGCCCCACCCAACTGTGTATAGATGTTTAAAAACCGGATGCTTGATGCTCACTCTGCTCGGTAGCTTGCAGATTCATATCATGTCGGGCACAAAAAGATGCTCACTGCTGTTCTCGGTTCTATTGCTGCTGCTGGTGGTGATCTTGCGGGCTTCCGTGGCGGAGCCGCCCAGTGGACATCCCTGTATGTATCTACTCCCTATTACACATCCTTTATGATCTCTCTCTCCGGCCACCTCCCTCCTGTATATTCCATGGACTAAACGGGTTCTGTGAGTTCGGTGTATCGAAACAACTCTTCTTATGGGATAAGTTGATTTGCACCGAAAATCGCAAACCCTTCTATACCCAAGCAGCTTCCCAAATTGTATCTGTTGGTACGCCTTTTTTATTTGTATCTGGTGACTGCTGCTGGTACAGAGAGATTAAATCCGATTGATTGGCGCATGTTGAATTCTCTGTTCGTTCCATTTGATTATAGCACGAGGTCGAGTGGAGCAGCGGCTCCGCGGTCTGGTGGGCGTGGGTTCTATCCTGGCCGATGTGGCTTGACTGCTACCTTTGTCTCGCTGCTGTTGGCGAGCTTCTCTTGCGGCTCCATAAAGCATGACTAGTAGGCTTTGGCGCGGCGGCACGCCGCGCCCGTGGCAATTGGTAAAGTAGATGGTGTACGCTAGGAAAAATGTATGGAGGGTTATTCTTTTTTTTTTTGTTGACCTGCTTGTTTGTCCGATCATAAGGTTCATTTTATTGTGGATGTATTAGGTTGATGTGCACGGTTGTATGATGTTATAGAAGGAACATGTAGTAGGTCCTTGCAAAAAAAAAAAAATGTAGTAGGAACATTATGAAATACTGTAATTTACATCTGGAGTATATTATACATGATCCCTCTTGGTGGGGATAAGTTACTTAGTTAATAGTTGCTACAAACTGGGTAGCCTCTCACTATCTTGACGGTTTCCTGCTACATCATATTACATCATTTCCAACTTAATTTAGACTATTACAAGGGTACTATTTTACATAATATTTATACTAATAGGAATAGACGCTGCACTAAATTATCCTGACTGTCTGGATCTGGTGCTATACTGCATTACCTTTAATACTTCAGGTGGTTGTATTTTGCAAGCTTGTGGTGCCCTTCTGGTCGTACCTTTATTATATCCATCTGTCCTGATGGATTTGGTACTGCTGTATTGTATTACTCCCAAAATAACATTGCCTGGTACGTTGTGTCTGTGGCATTCTTCTGAAGCCAACGTACTCTGCGAACTTGATGTTTTTTCCATGCTACCACTGAGCTACAGATGGGTGTGACATCAGATGTTTCTGCTCACTGTTATGGCCCTGTTGACTGTCCTTGCGACCTGGTATGCTATTTTCTCTTGTTTCGTTGTTGGGATCGCTGGTCCTGTGTACCTTGTGTCATCAATGTTGGGTAGTGGAGTCTCCGGACATCGTATATCTAGAGGGACCACACCGCCATTGCCACTGAATGTATCCCTTAGCTCGAATACTCCATTGTCCATCTCAAATTTGAGCTGTTTGATTTTTGTTTCCAGAATCGTGTTGACTCCTTTTTGCTGCTGCGCAAAAAGTGCAGCGGTGTTGTAGTTTCGCTGCTGTTCATATGCGAGTTGTTGTCCAGCAAGCGAGGACCTGTATAAGTAATCTATAAGAGGGATTGCCTTGTTTCCGAAGTAAGATTGTAGAACTTGGAGAGCCACGTCTTCTTCTGCATTTCTCAGTGTTGCTCTTGGCTGGCTGATGAAGATTTGTGCGCTATTGGTGTGCCCTATTGGGTGGGCTGCTCCAAAGCTTGTCCGTAGTTGAACGACGTGTAGGCCATGAAGTGATTGCATAGGTCGAAATTCACCTAGTTGCAGGTCAAAAGGCATAGCTACGTCCACGAGGAGTTCTCGCCTGGTTGCGAATATTCCTCCTGGGACCTATGCAGAGAAAAAAAAATTAGCTTGTATGAGAATAGTGGGTTTTAAGTTAGCAAGGTAAATAGGCTGTAATGTTTACCATAAGTTGTCCTGGTTTTGCTGGTGGAATGGTTGTCGTCTGTAGAATGGTTGGACCCTTGTCTGTTGTTCTCTTGCTGCTGCTGCGATCTGCTGGTGTGACATGTATTGTATATTTGCTAGCAGTGGCGGACCTAGAATGTTCCCCGGGCAAACATAGCTAAATCACCATTTTTCTGGACGAAATTACTGTACAAAGGTACAAAACTTAAGAGATAATATGCCGGCAAGCCCGGGCGGCTGCCCGGGCATAGGGACGGCTGGATCCGCCGGTGTTTTGCTAGGTCTCTGTGCGCTGATTCGAGGGATACATCATAGTGGGTTTTTGGTGTGTTTGATTCTTGGCTGGCCTCATACATAATGCTGCTACTTTTGGTCCTCCTCTTCGTCCGCGACAGGGTGGCGTCCTCTCCAGCGTCACCGGGAAGATGGAGACGGGTGTGCAGGAGCTACAGCTGCTAGCCGGTCGGGGCCAGCGGCGGCCGGAAGGGTGATGTGGTTCGTGCTGGTTTGGTGGTGTGTGGCCGGCAGATCGGTTTGCTTCTCCTCGACGTCGTCGACTGGAGTCGCCGGATCTGGAGGAAGAAGGCGAGCCTGGGGCAGGTCCCCGACCCGCGCGCCACAGCGACAGGTGGGCACTTCGGTGCTCCTTTTGGTGGTTCACAAAGCCGTTTCTGGCGATGGGCTTCTTCTTCCTGGGGTTTGCTGGTCCTACTGCTTCCCCTCGCGGCGATTCGTCGCCGGAGTCGAGCGGCGGGTTCGGGCTGGTGCTGCAGAGCTCTCCAAGGACTTGTGTGTATTTTTGGCTTTCTTTGGGGGCTTTCTGCAATTTGTACGGGCCTACGTGTCCTTCTGGATCTTTCCTTCGGTGTGTACGTGTATTGTACTTTGTTTATCCTATGATATAATATATACGTATGCTTTCAAAAAAAAATGCTGCTACTTTCTTCTTGTGTGTGTGAGGCTTTTGAGCTGTCTGGATGGGTTAGATGGTGTGGCAAAGTGTTGCACATAGTTGAGTCGCGTGTTTGCTCTATCACTGGGCTTTTACCATATCTTCGCTCGGAAGATCTTGGCAGTGTGTCTGGTTATTGGATATGCATGGTTTCTCTTTGCTGATTTCCTCTCTGATATAGGGTATTTGTTTGCCCGGTCATATAGTCTGTAGTGGCATGTCTGATCGACGTGGCCGGAGAAGTTTCCCTTTCGGTCTTCACACTCTGTAGTTTTTTTTTTTTTGAGAATTCACACTCTGTAGCTGAATAGGTAAGTTATCTTCGGACCGTTGTTGGGTCGGAACTCCTAGCTGTAGATCTCGACCCATCAGTCTGATGCCTGTTTGAATTCCGGCCGGTTCATTGTTGTGCTGGCCAAGTTGCTGTTCCGCGAGGGCTCGATCCTTGGAATAGGCCTCTAATGCTGGCACAATATAGTCAGTTAGTGATGGTGGTTGTTTTTTGAAACAAAACGGGCAATTTGCCTCATTTTATTTAAAAAAGTCGAAGAGAGCTGACCGGTTCATTTGCAGGGGAACCGGCCGAAAACCCGTACAAATGCACCAATGTCATCATGGAACACGACCACATTGGGCACACCACCACAGCCAACCTGGCTACCCACACGAAACACCAACGCACAAGGAGACCGCGTCGAGGTTGCCACAAAGCGTCTTCGTCGTCACACCTCCCCGAGGCGGCGATTCCGACATCAATCGCAGCTTCCCAGACAGAGCCGAGGTTGCCACAGAGCGTCTTCGTCGACACACCTCCCCGAGGCGGCGATTCCGACATCATCCGCAGCTTCCCAAACATAGCCTCACAGACGGCATCAGACCCCATGTCGGCCTATGCCAACAATTGGCCACACGCGCCAAGGACAGACATCTCCGAATCCGACGCCGAGCTTCAGAAGGGAACTATGCGAGACTTGCGCCGATCGAGAACAAAGCCCATCGGACACGCCGGGAAAGACCGACTACCGAAGTCCCGCCGCGACCCATCTTCCACTTGACGCATCATCTTTGCCAAACTGCACACTTGAACCTAGCAAAGCTGCCCGGCAACAGGCCCTCTTCACCGAACCCCGGCTGTAGGCGACTCCGAGACGATGCCCCCAAGAAGGAAAGAGACGCGGAAGCGCCTCCATCGCCCGATCCCGGATCTGAGGTTTCCCTCCGGAGTCGAGGCCGCAGGAGGAGGAGTGAGCATACCTCGACGATGCTTTCAAGAAAGTCAGCGACACCCGCAGGCGTCACCATCGTCAGCTCCGGCCAAAACCGGAGCAAGGATTTCTCCCGGAGAAGCTCAACAACCTACAACCTGAACCGGCCGCCCACAAACCTCCACCATGCGCGCCGAAGCCCGCCGCCCGCCATCCATGCCGAGCCAGCTCTGCACCTCCAGGCCGAGCACGCCGGTGCAGCACCGAGCCGCAGCAAGAACAAGCCGCGCCGCAGATCGAAGCGCAGACACCGAGTCCTCGCCGCAGACCACCGTCCTCACCGCCAACCGGAGTCGACGGCGAGGCCCCCATCCTTCGCCGGTAGCCTCCACGGCAGATCAAGACAGCACCCAACCGCAGCGCAGCCGCACCACGCGAGATAACAGCCGCACATCACGCCGCCGCCAGCCGAGGCCGTCGTCGAAGCAGCGCAGCCCCATCACGCACGGAAGCGCCAGGACCTCCACGAGCAGCCCGGAGCAGCGGGAGACACCAGCTCCAAGCGGCCACCACATGGGACGGACGCGGCCCAGATCGGGCCCGCGCGGCCCAGATCGAGCCCGCCCGCGCGCCGCCGCCCCAAGAAACCACCCTGCAAGCCAGCTCCGTCGTCGCCGAGCACCATCACCGCGCCATCCCTGCACCTCCGCCTTGCCCACGTCGTCGGGACGCCTCGCTCGCGCCGCCGGACGACGTCACCCCCGCCACCACGCAACGCAGCCCGCGCCGCGGGGAAGAGGCCCCGCCGCCGCCGTGCCGCACGGGCTTAGCCCACTGGGCACCTGCCGGCGGCGGCGAGGGGAGGGCGTCGAAACGGGGCGGCCGCCGGCGGTTGATTGGGGGCGCCCCGGTGCCGCTCGGGAGCAGCACGGGAGCGAGAGCTCTTTCGTTTGTCTTGTTGCAGTATGTGATGGTGGTTGTGGTCTTCTTGTGAATGTCTTGTATGGTGAATGGGCTCTTTCCTCTCGAGCAGCCTGACGACGATCGGCTGGTGTGGCCTGCTATATATACAGCAAAGTTAGTTTAATAAATTGCCATTGCAACAAATGGAGGATATTAATGTTTTTGTTCTAGAGGGATATTTTCTTTTAGAAGAATATGTTTTCCCCATTTGTTTCCTTTATAGACGCAAGGTATGATATTTGTGATGTACGTACAATAAATACGTTGCTTACCTATACATGAAATCATATATGTTGATTTTGCAAGAACGTATGCATGTAGTTGAAATTATATTAAGATGACCTACAGACCAGAGGCTCCAGCGAGTTTGTACATGGTGATATAGCTACATGTTTTTTTATGCAATATGGAAACAAGATGCGTACATCGAACTTCTGGTTCGAGAACATACAAGGAGAGGCATGAAGATAAGACTCTGACAGAGTATTTATTGAGTAGGTGGTGCTAGCGGTCGTCAAAAAAAGCGGCGGCCGACAGAGCATTTATTGCGTGCAGTGGGTCAGCTAGTGCGGCTGGCTTTTTTTTTTTTTTTTTTTTTTTTTTTTTTTTGCAAACTGGATTGCAAAAAAGCAGCTGAGAAATCGACAACATGTTATGACATATACGACGCTGCTAATCATCCGCTGTAAATCTGTACTGGCAACCACAGACGTATAGAAACATATCTTCACATACAAAACGTCGGGCAAGTTCTGCATCGTCATGATCTAGCAAGGAGATAATTATTCGGTCGGCTGAAGATCGATGGACAATAAAACTGTGTCGCACTTTAAATTTCCGTTGGACGACTTCGAGCACCGTTTTTGCTGGCATCCGTTGGAAAGCAGCGACGGGTTCAATCGTGTAAGAAAAATGTAGGGGAGTACACAGCCTGGACTCTTGTTGAATATCACCAAGAAATATATATTTTTCCATCTGAATTCAGCAACACGATAAAAGATACTGTAAAGGCGGAGAAAGAAAATGCGTTAGTAGGCATGTAAAATAATAAGTACAAATCAAGAGCAGAATAAAGTGTGTAGAAGTATAACCAACCTGAATAGGCGTCACGCGATGTTATCTTTGAAGAATGGAGTACATAAAACGTGTAGCAAGTTTTCGTTTCTACAAAGGAATGTACCAGTCGAGTGTTATATATAGCTTATCATCAACAACATTAATTAGAAAAAGAAAAGACCATCACGAGTTCTTTGCATGGACGTGGCAGCAAGTGAATACGACAGAATAGTGTAACGACGCGGTTGCGTGACACGTATGCACAGATGTCGGCACCACTGCTGCCACGTGTACGTTTTTTTATTGTTTATATCACATGGCGTCGAACACACCACCTACGTAGGATCGTTAAATAGAACCGTCGGTCCATAGCCGGTTGACAAGAACAAAACAAACTTCTTCCTTGAAACAAGGCGAAAATGACTACCAAACCACCCCCATAAATCCAGTTTGAATACGGTGAAAGATATGGCAGAGAAGATCTTCTTCCTGCGCAACCGCACGACGGAAAATAGCACACGGCGGAGAGTGCGAGTAGGAGGAGCCACGAAAGGTACAGCCGAAGCAGCAGCGACAGAAGGTACACCGGCAGTCAAACAAGTACGAACTGACGAGGAAGACTGATACCTCGAAACATCTGCAAAGATAACATAACATGAAATCATGTGCTCAATTCGTACGGATGAAAACAGACGAAACAAAAAAGAACAACCGACACATGCCGAGAAGGTGTACCATTCCGTGGAAATCTAGAAGAAGAAGAACATGGCAAAGGAAGAACACCGGGTGAACCTGCACACGATAGAAAAGGACGAACAAAATTAAAAACACCATAATAAAAAACTAATTAGTAGGGAAGAGATAACTATAAAACTATACAGAGCATGGGAAACAGGTGAGCGAAAGCACGTACTCTCTGCAAACTCTACCGGCCGTTTGCCAAGACGGATAGAACGGCGATGATCTGAAATCGAAACAGAGGACTCAACAGATCCTAATGGTGGCTGCACCGGGTGGCACGGGGTACGGAGCCCGTCAGAATCGGGCGGTGGCTGCACCGGAAGAGAGAACTCAGCGCAATCCGCCGGGGACAAAGCTTCAGAATCCGACGGGGAGCAGATCGGCAATCAAACGAGGAACGTAAAAAGTAAATCAAACAGCAGGAAGGCGGCGAGAAATAACACAAGAAAACAGCGGCCGCACAGACGTATATATACCCTAGCAAGAGTGCGGCGAGGCGGCAACCACGGGCACTTCTAGAACCCTACAATATAGTAATAAAAATGGCAAACAAGAGGAAGGAGCAAAGGAAGAAACAACAAGCACAACCGCTTCTAGAAACCGAAAGGAAAACAAACGGAAAGAACAAAGTGGAACAAGGACAGCGGAGCAAAATAAAGAAAGGCAGACAGAGTAGGCAGAACCGACGAGGAGATGACAAGCGCAACCGCATGTAGGAATGGGAAAAAAGGCAAACACAAAAAACAAAGAGGGACAGCGACAAGGGAACACAATCAGAATTCAAACACATATTGAATGTACCATAAATGACACAGGACGAAACTGTACGCACATCCAAGCGGTCGAACATGCCAGACACCACCACAACGACAGAATGAGTTAAGGCAGGTGCAAGCAATGAGATAGAACCAATTTTAAAAACACGAGGCCTGGATGTAATCTGTACCCACCGTGTTGACTATGAATGCAGCTTCTAGGGTCCTCCGGCCCTTTACTTGTTCAAAAAAAAAACACGAGTACATTGACATGGACAAGACAAACGGAGCAATACCACTTGACGTGCACACCGGCAGACGACCCCAGTGGCGCACACCGGCACAAAACGAACAGTCGACCTGCAAACCGGCTAGCGAGGGGAAGTGACCTGCAAACCGGCAAACTGGAACCACGAACCAAAGGAGGAAGGAAGCATACACACCAAAGGAGAACACCTGCTAGAAAGGAAGAAAGAAGACCGGCAACCGATCCAGCAGAGAAGACAAACGCCCCGAGTAGAAACAAAGAAGAAGGCGGCACACAGAACGGCCCAGTAGGAAGAGCACACGTCGTCCGTCCCTATCGACGTGTTGATCCATGACAGGCCATGAAAGACCCAAACGATTGAGAGCGCGAGAAATCCACGGCCTTTGTTATAGTGTAGTATGCGAGGGTGCTTCACCGGATCTTGGAGAGAAGGGTGTCCATTTTTTTCCTCTTCAACGATGCTTTCGCGGCGACGGCGAGGTGCGATGGACGATGTTGGCTTGCTGTGCAAGGACTTCAAGGTCGTCTTTGCTTTTTCCTGTGTGTTGGGGTCCTCTGTGCATTTGTGCTGTACACCTGTATGTTTTTTTTTTTTGAGAAACGAAAGCTGCATATAATCAACATAGGAGAGGGTACAAACAACGCAACAAACGCACACCATACAAGCCTAGATCGGCGAAAGACAGAGCAGCTAGGAGCTGAAGAACACTATAGAACATCCAACACACCTGCCACACAACCTTCACACCAACACGAACGCCGGGGAAGAAAGGAGCAGGCCACCACAGCACCAGAGCATGAGAGGACCTCCAAAGTTGAAGCCTAGAGTCACCCGCCACAGTCGACGGGATGTTGGACGATGAACGCACATGGCGAGGCCGAACTCTCCTCCAGACCCAGCACCGGCCACCGTCGGCAGCCCAGCGCCAGATCGACCACCAGCACGCCGCGCAGACCACTGCAGTAGACCTCAGCAGGAGCCACCGAAGTCGAACGCCGATGACGAACTCCTGCACAAATCCTCCCGGTCTCCCACCAGCGACGGAGCACACGCCGGAGAGAGGCAGGCGAAGCCGGAGGAACAAAATCCCAGACGACCAGCCGACACCGCCGCCATGCCGGCCGACCACGGGAACCCTAGATCCCCTTTCCCGAAGGAACAGGGGAACACCAGATCTGCTGGACCACAGGACCAGCAGAAGACACAGCCCGCGAGCTCCTCGACGCCGGGGACACCACCGTCGAGATGGGGTTGGAGCTCCGGCAAACTTATTCCAAGCAACATCACCACCGCCATCCGAGCGACGCCGCCAGAAACCCTAATCCTACCGCTATGTACGGGCCTGACACGAGGACCCGAGGTTCTCCCCACCTCCCACCGCCCGAGCGGTGGGCGGAGGCAAGGAGAACCCCAGGATTCGCCGGCCGACGACGAAGGAAGAGAAGACGCCTCCCTTTTCGCCTCTCTCTACTGTAGAAAGGGGAAAGGAAGAAGCGACCGAGTTATCTTACACCTGTATGTTTCTGGTGTGTTCTGGTTGGGCTGCGTGGGTTGTATTTGTATCTGGTTGTTTCCTTTGAATGAACACGTTGCTTTCAAAAAAAAAAAAACCGTGAGAGGTGGAAATATATGGGATTGGCGAGCCTCTGCCCGCCCGCAGGAAGCCCCACATCAAGTTGTAGAGAAATTCAAACCCAGATGGTGTTTTCGTAAACAGTAGTCGCTAGTGGTGTTTTCACAAACTAGCTTTCAATGGTCAAGTGGCGAGTGGACCTGGAAGTCGTCGCTCGAGTTTGCGTTGTCCTTCTGCTGCCTTCAATCTTCCATCTGGTGCCCTGTCTCACTTGGCCCACCCAATGTAAATCCAATTTCTTGACTGTGGATAGTAGTAGTTCATTAAGAAACGAACGGTTGGAGGACATAGCTGGGTAGCTTGGAGATTCATATCGATCATGTGGAGCACAGCAAGATGCTCACTGCTGCTCTCAGTTCTATTGCTGCTGCCGGTGATGATTCTGCCGGCGTCCGCGGCGCCGCCGCTCGGTCTACTGCCACCGTCCTTCCCGCCGGTGCCGCCGCCCAGTCCCTGTATGTAAGCCTCATTCGTCCGTCTTTATGTATGTGTAGTTATAGAACGCTAGCACCGAAGTTCCTTAATTTGCTGTGTGGGAGCTTGCACATGCAAGTTAAATCCATCCACTAGTGCTTCAAATCGTTGGGTGTGTTCTTGCATCAGTATCAATTCGCGTCGGCTGGATGGTGTGAGGTTTCAGTCTAGTGTAGTTTCCCCCTTCCTCGACTCTCCTTCCCCTTGAGACTCTCGCCGGCCGGCCTGCCGCTGTTCTACCGGAGCTCTCTCTCTCCTCCTCCTCCGCCGGACGCTCTGTATCTCGATTCCGCCCGAATCAAGGTATAAGTTACCGCATACATCCATCAATCCATAATCTGATGCTCTGATGGCCGACGGGCACATGACGCCATCATTAATCTTGCCCCAACCCCAACGAAGAATTTTTTTTTCAGGGTTTGCCTGTGTCTCAGTTGACTGAGAATTTTTAAGTCTCAATCATTTAGAAAGTTTAACTGCGGTTAAAAAAAAAGTGCAAATCGAACAAGTTGCACTTTTCTGACAGAAAAGTGTAATTGCACATTTCTCTCAGAAAAGTATAATTGCACACTCATACACATTTTTACTGGGTGACTGAGACATAAGAAAAAATTAGGTGAGAATTTCATATGTCTCAATCACTTCAGAAAAAGTGCAACTGCAGTTCAAAAAAGTGCAACTAGAACGAATTGCACTTTTCTAGCAGAAAAGTGCAATTGCATATTTCTCCCAGAAAAGTGCAACTCATACACATTTTTGTGGGTGACTGAGACATAAGAAAAAATCAGACGGCTGAGTATTAGCAAATCTTTTTTTTTATGGTCAACGAAGAACAATTCAAGATCATGCATGAGTCTTCGGGTGCGCTGCGGCCAATCCTTGCTGTATTGAACACAGATTAATTGATTTTGCACTCACTGGATAGTGGTGCGTGAAGACATACGAAGGAGAAATAATTAATCACTTAGACCTTATTTGGCATTAGAGTTTTTTTTTTAGGCTTAAGGCGGTCGAATCCGCCGTCCGATAAGATAGAAAAGATGGTTATGTACATCATTTTGGGTTAGGGAAAACTCCCTTTACATGCAAAAACAGAAAATTAAATCTCTCGGATCCTGTGTGTAGGCGAAAGCCCGCAACGCCATCGCTTCCCGCACTAAATCTGCCACCTCTGTTTGAGGGATCTCCGCGCTGCAGAAAAACCTCCTATTCCTCTCCTTCCTTATCCCCCACATCGAGAGGATGGCTCCGCTAGCAGCTATCATCTAGACAATCTCCGTCGGCCTCTATCGCACCACCCCGGACCCAGACGCCTTCTTCTTCTTGGGTTTCTTCACGGAGAGGACAAGGTCATCGATGGCCGACACCGCCTGGTCCGTGAGGGGTTGGCCACCCCACAGAGCCAAGTAGTCCTGCCGTAGGCGCTCTGAGGGGTTGGCCTCCTCAGGCCGCGAGCCGAGACGTCGCGCCACGGCCTCCATGGCCAGCTGCTCCATGTTGGCGCCTTCCGGGTGAAGCTTGGCGATCCTGCCGCTCCTCCGCACAGACGGCGCCTCCACCTCCTTCTCATGGACTAACATCGTGGCCGGCGTGCCCAAAACGGAGACCTCGATTGGCGCCACGATTCAGGCAAGGAAGCCTGACAAGGGGCACTGAGGTGCGCCCATCTCCAGGTCCTGCTTTCCAAAGCCATCCTGCGCCGGCATGACGAGGTCCTTCTCGAACTGCTGCCCGGCCACACCCTGATCAGGGAGCCGGACAGCACCCGTCCCGGGGTCATCGATGCCCACCTCCTCGTCATCCAACACCACCACCTGCTCACCCATGTTGGCCAGGCTTGACACCATCTGCTGCATCTCCCCATCATCCCTCTCAGCCTCTTCCTCCACATCGACGTGCCCCCCTCACAGGACGCACCGTCGAACATCTCCTATCGAGCGATCACCTCCCCTGTCACTGCAGGTGGAAGCTCCACCTGCACCTCCTGCATAGTCTCCTCACGGTCCAAGCGGCAGCTACGTCGCTCGTTGCTGGATGAACCCGACATCATGCCAGCAAGCTCATGGAAGAGCTCCCCCACTGGGTTGGTCACATTCCTAGGGGAGTAGCAACCAAAGGGCTCGAAACCACCGTCTACACATCCAACACCGATTCCAGCAGGCCGAGGCGGTGTAGAAAGCGTCTCGGCAACGACGGCGCAGGACCTGGGGATGGACGGAGAGAGCGCGTCGAGAGGTTACCGGATCTGGTCGCAGCGGAGCCGGAGCTGGGCGGAGGACGGAGATCAAGGCGGCGGCGGCGAGCCTTCCCCCGTCGCGACCATCGCCAGAGCTTTGGGTCGAATGTGGTTGCTGGATGGACAAATGTGTGTGTTTTTTTCCATTAGAGTTTTTATGAGAAGAGAGCTGCTATACGTACGACGTTTTTACATACGACACTCGTCCGACGTTGCAAGCACACCGTCCATGAGGCACTTCCGGTAGCCACTTCCGGTCCTTGAGCAACATCCAACGGCACAATGCAACCATCGGACAAGCATCGTACGTAAAACGTCGGATGCAGAGCTATTCCGTTATGAGAATTAGTGGGGATAATCCCCACCAAACCCGCATCCCTACTTATACCTAAAAACATGTTTGGTACTAGAGTATTGCGTGAATTTAATCCCCACTTATCCCTTTCCTCCAAATCTTAGTTTAGTTTTCTCAATCTTCAATACTCCTAGTGGATTGAAATTGGGGTTTTGTGGGAATTGGATGAAAGTAAATTTTTCATCCAATGCTCTAGCAGATTATCCCCACCAAACCTCTAGTACCAAACAAAGCCTTAGGATGAATATAGTTTGGGACAGCCTTGTACAACATAGATTTCTGATCTGTAGCAAAACGGGAATTTTTGACAGAACGGACCACTTGCTCGGATGAAATGTCAAAAAAGACCACCCTGCGAATGGATTGTCAAAACTACCGTGGCGGCAGGCTCCCCAGGCGACACGTGTCGCCTGCCGCCACGGACAGAGGCGGCACGCCGCGTGACGGAATCTTCCCGCGAGCCGAAACGGAAAACGGGCAGTGTGGGCCCTGCCGCCTCCGACGCAGGCGGCACGATGACGTGGCGTTTGCCCCCACTGGCGCAGGCGGCAGGCATGTCGACCGGCAGGAATCCTACAGCGCGTGCCGGCACTGATTCATTGACGCACAGGCAACTGACGGCGGTGCAACGCATGCATGCAACGCTTCGATTCACCAGCGCAATTAAGCTGCTCCACCAGCGCATGCAACGCTTCTATTCACACCACATAATTTATTGTGCATGCAATAGCATTTATTCACAGTACTGGCTTTGGCTCTTCCACCTGCCATGGCGCTAGTTGATTGGGAAAGGAAGAGGACTGGGGAGTTAGGCCATCTCCAAAGCGCCGAACCAAATGACCTGTTTTTTTCCGTTTTTGCTTCGTTTGGGTCGGGAAGCGGATAGGAAATTTCCGACCGCGTTTGGGTCGAGGGTAGTGCACCCAACGCGGCCGACCCTTTTTTTTTTCATTAGCAGACTGGAAAGGGCCGTTTTCGATTAATATATAGGGGATAGGCCACACATGGCCTGTTTACACATAATTATACAAAAAAACAAAGTAGCTACTGCCCTAGCTACTGGCCTAGCTACCGCCCTGGCTGCCGCCGGCCTACTCCTCGTCGTCGTCGTCGTTGGAGAGGTCAATGAACGGCGGCGGGGCCCAAAGATGGCCGAGAATGCCGGGTCGGGGCGGAGGTTCGGCGGGAGCTGGGCCCGGCGACGCTGGATCTCCTCCGCCCTCGCAGATTTCCCAGATTTCAACCTGTCGGAGAGTAGGCCCAGGAACCGGGCGTATCTCACGGGGTAAGAATCGAGCAAGGGGCTGAACACGGAGTCAAACAACCTCCAACGTTCCACGGCGACGGTGCTCGTCGGGCTCGTCGGAGGGGAACACTGCAGAGAGGGGACGCACAGTATTACCCAGGTTCAGGGCCCTCTTGTGGAGGTAAAGCCCCTACGTCCTGCTTGGCTGTATTGCTTGTAGAGGTTTTTCAGTACAGGGAGAGCCTGTGGAGCTCGAGGTGGCTACAATGGCTAAAAACCCTAACTGAACCAGGGGGTGAACTTAGATCTAAAACCCCAACCCTTGGCACGGGAGTGCCCTCCCTCCTTTTATAGTCGTCTTGGTCCTCTTCCGCCCAAACATTTGGGCGGGAAGGGTTGCCACATCCCGACGAAGGAGGAGGCACGGTGCACCATAAAGGTGAAGTCCACCATAAAGGTAGAGCCCATGGACGCGGTCCACGGCAGGGGAGCAGCGTCACCAAAGCTGAAAAGAGGCACCGTCCAGCCAGGACGGTGGGCTGGCGCAGCAGACGTGGAACGGGTCCCGCGGTGACGTCGCCGTTGGAGCGTAGCTGCAGGCGGTCTCCTTATCACCAAAGTGGCAAGCCTCGTTGTCCGCTTTGCTTGGTGCCGCTTTGTTGACCCCTTTATTCATCAGAACGGCAACTGGGGCGCTGGCGTCATCGCGCTTTGGCGCGCCAGTGACTCTGCGGGAAGCGCAGAGCCCATGTGCGCTCTGCCGCGGAGGCAGAGCTGGCTTCGAGAGGAAGGAAGCCTCCCGAGGCGAAAAAGCCTCGGCAAGCTTCGCGGCTTAGTCCTTAGCCGAAATCCTGGTGGCGCCTTGAGGCGCCTTCTTGTGGAGAGATCCCCTGTCGAGACTCGACAGGCTTGGAGAGCCTCTACAGGCTGAGAGCCTGGTCCTTAGCGGAAATCAGACCGAAGAGTCCCTTGGGCCTTGGCAGGCCGGCCCGTGGTACCCTGGTTTCCACTGTGCCGACAGTAGCCCCCGGGCCCACGATGGGCACGCCGGAGTTGCCGACGGAGGCGAAGCGTCGAGGGCCCAACAGAGCCTGCCAGGGCCGCGACACGTGGAGCGCGACGGTTGCGCCCGCGGCCATGATCTCCTCGGCTTCAACGGGCGTCGTGGTGGGACCCGCCACGACCAGGCGCCCGGTCAATAAAGTCTGGGCGCGCAGACTGCGCCCGTCACTTCTCCCATTACTCCGCCGCCCACTTCTTCCAAACGATTTCTTCTCCCCAGAGCGCTCCTTCTCCACGGTTGTCTTCTTCCTCTCCGGCGAGCGATGGCACCCAAGAGAGCGGGCACCGACGCGAAGGGCAAGGCCACGGTGCAGGCCGGCTCGTCGGCCGGCGCGTCGGCGGCGGCGTTGCGCGGTGCGGCCCTCACGGCGGCGATGCCGCCGACCCGCGTCTCCGCGGCGGCGATAGCCAAGGTGCGTCACCTGGTGGCGGCGGGCTCCAACGAGCAAGGGGCCACCGAGATGAGGCCAAGCGGCAGCAGGCTCGCCGACGAGTTCTACCCCATCTTCCTCCACACTCTCTATGCTGGCCTCGTACCGCCATTCTCTGATTTCCTTCTGGCGATTCTGGAGACGTACCAGATCCACTTGCTCCATCTTCACCCCAACTCCATTCTCATTCTTTCCATCTTCGCCTACCTTTGCGAGGCCTACATCGGCATTCGCCCTTCGGTGGAGCTCTTCCGCAGCTTCTACTCCCTCCGGAGCAGCGCCGCCGGCGAGCACCTCGGCTGCGTCTCCTTCCGCATCGCCGCCGCCAGAAGTGAGAATTACATCCCCATCGCTTGGCGCGGTGAGAATGCCATCACCATGGTGACGAAGAAGGTGGACGGCTTCCGCGAGCGGTGGCTCTTCGTCGACGCTAAGATGAGGAACCCCCTCCTGGAGGTGCCTGAGGGGCCCCCGGCGAAGTGGGCGCGCTGGGGGAGTGCAGAGTTCACCGGCCGAAATCTTGACGCGGTGTACACATACATCCAGCGTATCCGCGAGGCAGGGGTCACCGGCCAGATGGTGGCCAGAGACTTCTTGAGGCGCCGGATTGCCCCCCTCCAATGGCACTCTGAGCCGATGTGGAGCTACAAGGACAAGACGGACGCGATGAGGCTGAGCCGAGACAGCCTCCAGCCTGAGGTGCTGAGCCAAGTCCTGGGGGTGCTCTTCGCCTCCAAGACAACAATCCCGCTGCCTGCCCAAGACGACGCACGGCCGCTCATCGCCTTTGCCGAGGAGAGCATCTCGGAGCATCGCCGGGGCATGCCGGTGTTCGACGAGTGGGGAATAGTACCCGCGGGCCACCGCGGGCCCCGCCCCAACCCGTTGGCGGCGGAACCGGAGAGCATGGATGCGCCCCCGGAGCAGGAGGAGGCTGAAGAGGCTGGAGAGGACTCGGGAGCCGAGGACGCACCCACCGAGGGCGAGGCCTCGAGGGGCGCCAGCTCTGCGGGCGGGGACGAGGCGTCGACAGGCGCCAGCCCTGTTGGCGAGGACGAAGTGGCGAGGGGCGCCAACCCCTCGAGAGGCTCCGTCAGCTCCTCGAGGAGCATTCCCGCCGACGTGGACCTCCAGGTGCTCTCCTCCAGCGATGAGGAGGGTGCCTTCTACGTCGCTCGCTCCAAGCGCGTCGAGGAGGAGAAGGAGACGAGCGGCGGCGGGGGTGGGCGCAGCGAGCCCCGCTCCAAGGCTGTCCACGACAGAAGCGCCGCGACAGCGAGGAGCGCTTCTCGCGAGGAAGCAAGGGTGCCTCCAGAGGAGGCCGGAGCAAGCAACACCCAGCCACCCAGGGTGAAGAAGAGGGTGTGGGTGATGGCCGACGAGTAAGTCTCGATTCTTCTTTTTCTTTGCTGCTTCACTTCTCGGAGATCCCCTTGAAGGACCTCAGACTTGCCTTTCTTTCAGGGAACCTGCGGCGCCAAAGAGGCGGCGGCTCCGCAAGGTTGGAGAGACCACCAGCGCCTCTGTGGAGACGCCTGCGGCGGGCGAGCCGCGGCAAGCATCTGTTCCTCCCGCGAGCGAGCGCCGCGCGGAGGTGGTGATGGAGGAGGCAGCGCCGTCGTCAGGTCGGGCAACAGCTCCTCCCGTGGCGGAGCAGCGCACAGAGGAGGTGGCTGAAGAGACGGCGCCATCGTCGTCTCGGGTGGTGACTCTTCCCGTGGTGGCGCACCGCGTGGCTGAGGAGGTTGAAGGAGCGGCGCCGCCGTCACCAACCAGGGCGGCCACTCCTCCCGTCCAGCAGGAGACAGAGGAGGAGAGGATGGACGAGGAGATCGTCCTGGAGCAGCCTCCAGGGGAGGAGGAGGAGGCTCCCTCGAGGGGGGCCGACGCGACCGAGGCCGCGGCGGACGCGGCCGCCACAGAAGGGGCAGGTGGCGCCCCTGAGGAGCAGGAGGCAGAGGGGCCTCCGGAGCCCACAAGCGCCGGAACTGGGGCGAGAGAACGCCCAGCCCCCAGAGAGCCCTTGAAGCGGGCAACAGGGGAGGCGCCCCCATAAGCCCCCTGGCCGCTCCAGAAGCGGCGGTGAGCCCAAGGCAGGAGGCCTCGGGCGCCTCGACAAGGATCGAGGCCTCCGCACCTGGCAGTGGTGCGGGAACCTTGGTGCGGCGGGAGCCGCGAGCGGCTCGCCGCCGGGTCGTCGTCAACCGGGCCCTGCAAGCTCTTGGCGAGGTGGAGGGCGAGCTCACCAGGGAGGAAGCCGCCATAGCGGCGGAGCGAGCAAGGCTAGGTGAGGCCTGGTCCCTCCTCCAAGAGAGGGTGGAGTTCTGCCGCCGCCAGGACGCAGCAGCCCAGGCAGAGCGCCAGGAGGCCCTCCGCTTCGCCAAGGAGACCCGCGACAGCGTCAAGCGGGAGGCGCAGGAGGTCATGGACCAACTGGACGCCGACCGGGCGGCGCTCGACGCGGAGACTGCCTCCAGGCACCAGGAGCTGGCGGCCGCGCGGCAGCAATTTGCTGCCGAGTCCGAGGACACACGGGCCAGCCTGAAGGAGCAGCGCGAGCTGCTGGATGCTCGTGAGGGCCATCTGGCACTGGGCGAAGCGGAGCTGAAGCAGCGCGGAGAAGAGCTGCAGCGGCGCGAGGAGCAGGTCCAAGTGCTCGAGAGGGACCAGGCCACCCGCGAGGAGCAGCTCAAAGCCCGCGAGGACAAGGTGGCCCGGGACGAGGCCACCTACTCGAAACGCATGGAGAAGGCCAACGCCGACCTTGCCAAGAGGCAGAAGAAGGCGGAGGACGATGCCGACGCCAAGGTCAAGCTCGCCCGGGAGGAACTCTCCGCAGAATACAGGGCCAACCTCGCGAAGCAAGAGGAGCGCTTCGTGACCAAGCGCCAGGAGCTCCTGGACCGCATCGACGTCCTCGAGAAGGAGGTGCAGAAGACGGCTCCTCTCCTCCAGAGCGCCCAGGAGGCCCAAGCCTGCGCCGAATCCAAGGTCACGGCCCTGGAGGAGGACCTGCTCGAGCTCCAACAGCAGGTGGGGCCGGTCGCCAACCTTGTTGAGCAGGCGCGGGACAAGGAGAGCCACGGCCGGGCCATGTCGCGTCAGCGCCGGCTCATGTTCGAAAGCCTGGTGCGGCGTGCGCGCGCCATCGCGGACAACTTTAGGGTCGAACTTCCTGCATTCGACGCAAGAGGGGGCGATGACGGAGCGGCGTACAACCTCTTCTTCGAGCAGTTCCTCGGGGAGATCGAAAAGACCGCGAAGGAGTTTGACGCGCGCGTCGTGGGGGAGAGCCGCGACCTCCTCGTCGTCGCCACCGCCCACATCTTCTGCAACCTTAAGCGGCTCGACGCCTCCATCGACCTCGCGGCCGTGACAGGGCCCGGCGACCCCAGCTTCCGCACGAAAGCGATACAGGAGGCTGCGGAGGCGTACGCCAAGAAGTTCGAGCAGGCCGTGGTTTTCGAAGGCGATGGCGGCAGCGAGGAGGACGCCGAAGAGGAAGAGGGGCGCACCGCGGGCGGCGCGAGCACCTCAGGGGGCACACAGGCCTGAGCTTCTTCCTGCAGCTGGACGTGCACAGGGCGCCCAAGTGTCTTAGCCTTTTGCTTGTATAAACTTTTGTAAAGACTTATTGATGCTTTAATTAGATGTGCTTGGCGTGTGCCCCTCGAGAGGCTTTTATCTTCCCTTTCATGTCTTTTTTGCTCTACGTTTTAGGACCCTCTCTTAGCGCTACACCACCGCCGCTTCGGTATGTGAGAGTCAGGGCTCCACAAGGCCGGGGGGTGCGTGAGGCCTCGAGAAGTAAGATCCCGCGAGGCGCGATGCCTGGGGTTCCCCTTTAACGCGCAAGCAGCCCATGAGGCATAGGAGAGAGAAAAGAGGTTCGAGGGACAAAAACCAGCGAAGGGAAAAATTGACCAAGTGTTTGGACTTAGCTTCGCGAGGCATTGTCTGCCTTGGAGGGGGTGTTGGTTCCCTGGAGAGGCGTTTTGGCCTTGTAGGGGGTGTTTAGTTCCCTGTCGAGGCATTTTCTTCTCGAGGTTGCCTGAGGCTTGCTTGGACCTGCTTCCCTGCGTTTGGACAGATAGGTGCACCCACAAGCAGTACATAGCTAGGTAACTTATGCGCGCTCGTAGGTTCCTTCATGTGTGTCTCGCGAGGAGAACAGGCACCAAGGTTTTGGTGATCCTTGGTGAGTTGACGTGCACGGGAGCTGACCCATGAGTTCAGAGCTCCCTGGGAGTTGACATGCATGAGAGCTGACCCGCGAGTTCAGAGCTCGGATCCCTTGGGTTTAAGGTGCTGCTGGGATGCTCCCGAGGCACAGGCACCATGCTAGCCCCCGCTCGCGAGATGCACATGAAGGATCATACGAGCAAGGACAAGATGCAAATATCATAAATGCTTACCAAAGCAGAATCAGACTGCAGGCGCGAAGCGCAAAAGGTTCAAGTTGACCTGAAACAGAGGTTCATTACACTGGCGTGGCCAGAATTACAAAAATCCGCCATGCTCTGGGCATGGGGTCCACATGCTGTGGCTGAGACTCTCGAGGGGGCGTGCCCGTGGCAGACGCATGTAGAGAGAGCTCAGGGGGCCCCTAGGCGGGGGTGGCTTGAAGAGCCTGTGTCCCGCCATGTCTGGGCATGGGGGTCCACGTCGCCAGGGCATGGTGCTTGAAGAAGTCACCTTGCCGAGGCTTGGTGGCTTGGGAGTCTTCTCGAACGGCCCGCGGCAACGTATAGTAGAGAGGGGAGCCCGAAATTTTTCCTCGTGGAGGATGTTGGTGCTGAATTCTCCCTTGGCGCAAAAAGTTGCTTGCAAAAAGTTGCTCGTCGAGGACGATCAGGGGTAGAACTTGCGCAGGTGCTGGATGTTCCAGGGGTTGGCGATGGGGATGCCGTCCTCCGTCTCGAGCCGCGCAGAGCCAGGCCTGGCGATGTGCACGACTCTGTAGGGCCCTTGTGCGGGATCGTCTGGAGTCCTTGTGCGGGCTGGTGGATCTGCTTGGCGTGGAATTGGCAGGCGCCGCAGGACTGGACAATTTCAGCTGCATCTTGAAGGACAGAGGGCCAGTAGAAGCCGCTTCGGAAAACCTTGTCTGCCAAGGTGCGCGAGGACGAGTGATGGCCGCATTCTCCGCTGTGGATGTCGTTGATGAGCTGGCGGCCTTCCTCGGCAGGGACGCACCGCAACGCAACCCCATTGGGGCGCTTACGGTACAGGTCTCCGTCGTGGAGGCAGTAGGACTTGGCCTGGCGAGCAATTCTCTCAGCTTCTGCATCTTCTTCGGGGAGGACTCGATCTTGCAGGTAGCGCTTGATCTCGTCGATCCAACCAGTGTCTTGGCGTACCAAAGTCATCAACAAGCGATCGCCTGAGGGCAACCCACAGTTTGGTGCTCCACTTGGTGGGGCTGGTGGGAGCTCCTCTTGAACGCTTATGTTGACCACTGGTTGCTTGACGGAGGCCTTAGCGAGTCTCTCCTCAAACACTCCAGGCTGCTGGGCTTCTCTCTTCGCTGCTCGCTTGGCGAGGTCATCGGCTTCTTGGTTCTCTCCTCGCGGAATATGCTTGAGTTCCATGCCCCTGAAGTGCTTCTCGAGCTTGCGTACCTCTTCAAGATAGGCCACCATGTAGGTGTCCTTAGGCGTGTAGCTTTTGTTGGAGAAGTTGACGAGGAGCTGAGAGTCGCCCTTGATGAGGATGCGCTTGATGCCGAGGGCGATGGCGGCTCTGAGCCCAGCGAGGAGGCCCTCGTATTCGGCAATGTTGTTGGAGACCTTGTCGTGGTCCTTGAAGCACAACTGGACGGCGTAGTATAGCTTGTCGCCTGTTGGTGAGGTGAGGACAGCCCCAGCCCCTGCACTCCGGGCCGCGAAGGCGCCGTCGAAGTGCATGGTCCAGTAGCCGGGCTCTGTCTGTCCTGAGGTTGTAGCTTGTTCTTCTTGAGGCTCTTCTTTGCGTGTGTCCGTCCACTCAGCCATGAAATCAGCTAGCGCCCTGCCCTTGATGACTCTTGTGGTGTCAAATTCCAGCTCGAAGGGTTGCAGCTCGATGCCCCAGCTCGCGACGCGATCTGTCGCGTTTGGGTTGCGCAGGACTTGCTCCAGGGGATATGAGGTGACCACCTTGATGGGGTGACCCTGGAAGTAGTGGCGCAGCTTTCTGGAGGCGCTGAGGAGCGAGAAGAGGAGCTTTTGCTGCATGGGGTAGCGCTCGCGAGCATCTCGTAGCACTGTGCTGACGAAGTACACGGGATGCTCGACGAGGGTAGTTGTAGGCGTGGCAGCAGTGGGCTCCTCTCGAGGCCCGGTGGAGTCCTTGTTGAGGGTCTCTTGAGGCCCTGCTTGTAGAGGCTGGGTGCTTGTCGAGGCTGCTTCCTTGTCGTGGAGTTCTGGGCTTGTCGAGGCGTGGCTCTGCTTGACGAGAACTGGCTCTTCCCTTTCAGCCACCAAGACCGCGCTTGCCGTCTGAGGAGTGGCTGCAAGATACAGCTTCAGAGGCTCGCGAGGGCGTGGGGCAACCATGATGGGTGGGCTCGCCAGGTATTTCTTCAGATCCTCGAAGGCTTTTGCCGCTTCAGGGGTCCACTTGAAAGGACCAGACCGCTTCATAATCTTGAAAAATGGCAGCGCCCTTTCGCCGAACTTGGAGATGAACCGGCCGAGGCTGGCCATACATCCCGCCAAGCGTTGCATGTCCTTGAGGCGACGAGGAGGCTGCATTTCTTCTATGGCCTTGATCTTGTCGGGGTTTGCTTCGATGCCGCGATGGGACACCAGGAACCCGAGGAGCTTGCCTGAAGGGACCCCGAAGACGCACTTGGCGGGGTTCAGCTTGATGTTCACCTTGCGCAGGTTGGCAAAGGTCTCCTCGAGGTCCTTGATGAGCGTGTCCTCCTCGCGAGTCTTGACCACGATGTCGTCGACGTAGGCCTCTGCATTCCTCCCCATTTGAGCCCCCAAGGCGATCCTCATGAGACGCTGGAAAGTGGCGCCGGCATTCTTCAAGCCGAAGGGCATGCAGACGTAGCAAAACACACCACAAGGGGTGAGAAATGCTGTCTTCTCCTCGTCTTCCTTTGCCATCTTGATCTGGTGGTAACCAGAGAAGGCATCCAGAAAACAGAGGAGTGCGCAGCCGGCGGTGGAGTCCACGATCTGGTCGATCCTCGGGAGGGGATAGGGGTCCTTGGGGCAGGCCTTGTTGAGGTCGGTGAAGTCGATGCAGAGGCGGCTTCCTCCGGTGTGCTTGGGAACGACAACACCGTTGGCGAGCCAAGTGGGATGGACAACTTCCTTGATGATGCTTGCTTTCTTCAACTTTTCTACTTCCTTGACGATGAAATCTTGCTTTTCTGGCGCTTGACGTCGCGCCTTTTGCTTCACGGGGCGTGCGTTTGGACACACGGCTAAGTGGTGCTCGATCACCTCCCTCGGTACGCCGGACATATCTGACGGTGTCCATGCGAACATGTCAGAGTTTGCCCTGAGGAAGGCGACGAGCGCGCTTTCCTATTTGGGAGGCAGGTTGGCGCCGATGGTGACGCTAGCCCCCGAGCCGCTTGCCTCCAGAGACACCTGCTTTGTCGCGGCCTTCTCCTGAGAGAACAGCTGCTTCTTCTTCGCGGGGGGCCTCGGGAGGGGTTCTTCGTCCTCGTCAGCAGGGGACGCCACCGCGGCAGCCTTGTAGGCCGCTTGCGCAGCGTACAGGGCGTCAGAGACCACGCCGCGGATGACGATGGTGCCGCCCGAGCCAGGGAGCTTGACGAGGTTGTAGGCGTGGTGGGTGACTGCCATAAACTTGGCGAGGGCGGGGTAGCCGAGGATGGCGTTGTAGGGCAAGCCGATGTGCGCGACGTCGAAGTCGATCAGCTCGGTGCGGTAGTTGGCCTGTGTGCCAAAGGTGACTGCAAGCCTCACTTGCCCTAGAGGGGTCGTGAGGCCCTCTGTCACCCCTGAGAAGGGCCTGGTGGGCATGAGCCGCTCGTAAGGCACCTGAAGCTTCTCGAAGGTCTCGACAGAGATGACGTTGAGGCCTGCACCCCCATCGATGAGCGTCTTGGAGACGGCGATGTTGTTGATGGTGGGGGTGCAAACCAGCGGGATGGTGCCAACAGCTGAGGTGGACTTGGGGTGGTCGCCGGAGTCGAAAGTGATGGGGTACTGGGACCACTTGAGGGGCCTGGAGGCCTCAACCCCGGGAAGCGCTGCCGCGACCTCGCGAGCGAGTTGCTTGAAGTGACGGTTGGAACTGGGGGCCTGGGCCCCGCCGAGGATGCAAGCAGCGCCGCGAGGCACCTGGTAGCCCTCAGGAGTCTCGGCAGGGAGGTTATCGTTCGTGGGTTGAGCGGCGTTGGCCTGGGGGTTCTGCTGGTAGTTGTTGTCGTAGTTGTTGTTCCAGCGTCGCCCCCTGCGGCCGCCGCGGCCGCCGCCGCGGCCACCGCGGCCTTGCTCCCCCTCGCGTGCCTCGCGAGCCTCGCGAGCCTCGCGAAGCCTCTTGAGGTCGTAGCAGTCCTCGGTGGCGTGGGAGTGCCTGTTGTGGTAGATGCAGAAAGGGCGGTCATCCTTCTTCTCGGTGCCCGCGGCTGAAGTGGCAGCGCGAGGCTGCTTGGCGTCGGGTTCGGCCGCGAGGACCGCGGTGGTCTTGCGCTTCTCGGAGGATTTCTTCTTCTTCTTGGAGCTCTCAGTGGGGTCCTCAGGCTCGTTCTTGACGAACAGGCGGCCCTCTTCAGCCTTGGCGCACTTGTCCGCCAAGTCGAAAAGCTTGACGACGGTGGTGATGTTGTCGTGGATGCCAAGCTTCTCGAGCATCCGCACGTCCGTGACTCCAGAATGGAAAGCCGAGATGACCTGTGCGTCTGTGGCGTTGGGAATCTTGTTCCGCACCTGGCTGAAGCGCTGGATGTACTTGCGGAGGGTTTCGCCAGGCTTCTGGCGCACGCCGCGGAGATCGTTGTACGTGAGGCCGCGCTCGTACGTGCCCTTGAAGTTGGCGATGAAGCACTTGCAGAGGTCCTCCCAGGAGCCGATGGACTCGGCGGGGAGGTTGGTGAGCCATGAGGACGCAGAGTCCTTGAGAGCCATGGGGAACCAGTTCGCCATGACCTTGTCGTCGCCCCCGGCGGCCTGGATGGCCAGGGTGTAGAGCTGCAGGAACTCCAACGGGTTGTTCTTGCCGTCGTAGCGTGGAGGGAGGTCCGGCCTGAACTTGGTCGGCCAGACGACGCGGCGAAGGCTGCGGGTGAACGCAACCGTGGTGCCATAGGTGACCACGCCGTCGGCGAGAGTGGCGCGGAGGTGACGCCCGGCGGCGGCGACTTCCTGGACGGCGCGGTTGTGGCGTTGTTGGCCGCGCTCGATGTTTACGCGGGCGTCCTCGGGGGCTCGCTGCACGATTTGGCAGTCGTGCGGCGACGAGGCGTGTGAAGCAGCGCGGTTGTCGCGGGGAGGAGCCCCCGCCGGAGCAGGTTGCGGTGGAGCTGGAGCGGGCGCGGGTTGGCGAGGTGGTGCAGGAGGAGCGCCTTGCGCTGCGTCTCCCGCACGACCAGAGGGGACCAGCGAGCGAGACGGCGCGGGAGCGGCGACGCGGGCGGCGCCGATGAGCTCGGAGAGGCGATGAAGCCAGGCTTCGTGAGCCTCCGGGTTGGGACGGTACCGCAGCAGCTCCTGCGCCATGAGGAGCGCAGTTGCCGGGCTGGGCGCAGGGCGGCCCAGCGAAGAGGCAGCACCGTCGCGCGACGGGTGAAGGGAGGAGGCTTCCTCTTCGCCGAGGTCGTCCTCGGTGTGGACGTCGTCGTCGTCCGCTGGGTGCTCGACGCGGGGCTCGGGGTCGACGTGGCGCTCCGGAGCAGTGTTTCCACGAGGGCGGCCGCGCTGCCTGCCGGCGGGAGGAGCAGTGGCAGCGCTGGCCGTCCGGCGAGCGAGACGCTCAGCGCGAGAGCCAGCCATGGTGGTGTCGAGGTTGAAGACGCGCCTCAGCCCCCTACCTGGCGCGCCAAATGTCGGAGAATAGGCCCAGGAACCGGGCGTATCTCACGGGGTAAGAATCGAGCAAGGGGCTGAACACGGAGTCAAACAACCTCTAACGTTCCACGGCGACGGTGCTCGTCGGGCTCGTCGGAGGGGAACACTGCAGAGAGGGGACGCACAGTATTACCCAGGTTCAGGGCCCTCTTGTGGAGGTAAAGCCCCTACGTCCTGCTTGGCTGTATTGCTTGTAGAGGTTTTTCAGTACAGGGAGAGCCTGTGGAGCTCGAGGTGGCTACAATGGCTAAAAACCCTAACTGAACCAGGGGGTGAACTTAGATCTAAAACCCAACCCTTGGCACGGGAGTGCCCTCCCTCCTTTTATAGTCGTCTTGGTCCTCTTCCGCCCAAACATTTGGGCGGGAAGGGTTGCCACATCCCGACGAAGGAGGAGGCACGGTGCACCATAAAGGTGAAGTCCACCATAAAGGTAGAGCCCATGGACGCGGTCCACGGCAGGGGAGCAGCGTCACCAAAGCTGAAAAGAGGCACCGTCCAGCCAGGACGGTGGGCTGGCGCAGCAGACGCGGAACGGGTCCCGCGGTGACGTCGCCGTTGGAGCGTAGCTGCAGGCGGTCTCCTTATCACCAAAGTGGCAAGCCTCGTTGTCCGCTTTGCTTGGTGCCGCTTTGTTGACCCCTTTATTCATCAGAACGGCAACTGGGGCGCTGGCGTCATCGCGCTTTGGCGCGCCAGTGACTCTGCGGGAAGCGCAGAGCCCATGTGCGCTCTGCCGCGGAGGCAGAGCTGGCTTCGAGAGGAAGGAAGCCTCCCGAGGCGAAAAGCCTCGGCAAGCTTCGCGGCTCTAGCCCTTAGCCGAAATCCTGGTGGCGCCTTGAGGCGCCTTCTTGTGGAGAGATCCCCTGTCGAGACTCGACAGGCTTGGAGAGCCTCTACAGGCTGAGAGCCTGGTCCTTAGCGGAAATCAGACCGAAGAGTCCCTTGGGCCTTGGCAGGCCGGCCCGTGGTACCCTGGTTTCCACTGTGCCGACACAACCATTTTTGCCTAAGATGCAGTGTGATGAGCAGCTCAGACGGTAGCTGAGCAGTGGCTCGATCAGTACACCGGGAAAGCCTCGGAGTCTGGTTTTACTCCATGACAGGCAAGGTCGGTGAGCTTGTCGCCGGCCTCATCGGCCATGGGTTGACACATAGCGATCGTTGCCCGAAACGGTGGCGTGCCTGCCGCAGACGCGGACGGTGAATGGGACTTTGGCGGCCGTGCTGAGAAAGCCGAGCTCACCGCGGCCACGACACTGCCCATCGCCGGCGGCGGCAGTTGGACGTACCCTTGCATGAGAAGGGCCGCGGTCTTCTGGGCGATGACATCTGTGTCCGCGGCGGCCGCGACTGCGGCGGCCACGGCAACGGCGACCGCGGCGGCCTGCGCCTGCGCGGCCGCCGCCTTCTGTCTGTTCCTCTTGTCGCCCCTCTTCTACGTCTCCCTCGCTCGCTCCTCCTTGGTGAGCTCTTTCTTCGGCTTCTTCAGCTTCGTGGTGGGCGGTGGGATAGTGGTGGGGTCCGCGGCATCGAGCACGACGATGGTTTCGTCGACGTCTCCGCCGGTCGCCATGGGTGTTTTCACGGGAGAGGGTGGGAGACGGAGGGTGGGAGACGGAGGGAAAGGGAGGGGAGATGGCGCCAAATGAGGGTTCGGTGGCTACTGGGCGGGCCAGGGGGTGGGATGGGGTGGACACCGCGCGGAGTCCAGACGCGTCCGCGCCGACGCAAACCCGGCTCAAACTTGGGCCGGATTTGGGTTGAAACGGACGAAAAAAAACGGACCTGGATCCGTTTGCGTCGGCGCGTTGGGACCTGGTTTCAACCCATCCGGAGCGAAACGGACTGTTTCGGACGAAATGGGTCGGTGCGTTGGAGATGGCCTAACTCCCCAGTCCTTTTCCTTTAACCAATCAACTAGCGCCGTGGCAGGCGGAAGAGCCAAAGCCAGTGCTGTGAATAAATGCTGTTGCGTGCACAACAAATTATGTGGTGTGAATCGAAGCGTTGCATGCACTGGTGAATCGAAGCATTTGCATGCATGCGTTGCACCGCCGTCAGTTGCCTGTGCGTCAATGAATCAGTGCCGTCACGCTCTGCAGGATTCCTGCCGGTCAACATGCCTGCCGCCTGCGCCAGTAGGGGCAAACGCCACGTCATTGTGCCGCCTGCGTCGGAGGCGGTAGGGCCCACACCTGCCCGTTTTCCGTTTCGCTCGCGGGAAGATTCCGTCGCGCGACATGCCGCCTCCGACCGTGGCGGCAGGCGACACGTGTTGTCTGGGGAGCCTGCCGTCACGGTAGTTTTGACAATCCGTTCGCAGGGTGGTTCTTTTTGGCATTTCATCCGACCAAGTGGTCTGTTCTGTCAAAAATTCGCAAAACGGATTCTGTGAGTTCGAGTTGATTATAGCATATGCTTTTAATTGTAATCTCTAAGCTACTATGTTGTACTATACAAATTCATAAAGCATTTAAACAGCACATTGTATTTTTTTTAGTTAAAGTATTATTAAATGCTTCAACAGTTGTACCAGGAGATAAACAACATGTCGTTTGCTTTTGGATCCATGTACAGGTCAGCTAGGCAACCTCGGAGGCTGCTCTAGCTCAGCACCGCCGGGGCATCTGTGCCCTGCCCCTCCGTGTGCGTATCGCACGACTGGCGATTGAACAGTTTGGCAAACTCTGCAAAACTGGAAAATACGTCCGGGTCCGTTATATACCGGAGAATGCACCCCTGCAAAATTGTAAGCTATGGATATACTTATTTCAATCCTGGAGTGTATAAATATTCATATAGCATGACACTCGGTGGAATTGAAGTTCCATGTTTCTCTGCCGAAGGCGAATCAGATTTGTATCAAGGATTAGTTTCTATTTAAAATGTTCATCTTTTTTTTAACGAACATGTTGTTACTAAGCTCATCGGATTTCGCTAGGTACACGTTTCACTGATTAGCTGTTGACGAATGTTTTCTCTGAATCAAGATTATGTTGGCACGCTGGGACTTTTCGGCATATCGGGGACAACAATCCCATAACTAGATGTAATCCTTACTCGGTATAGTCCAGATATTTAGATGTAAAGATTCTAGTGACACGCTGGATACCATATATAGTTAGCAATCTGGGGAGAATAGAGAAATGGAAGTAAAGAAGAAGGAGAAGGGGAAAGCAAGAGGAAGTATAGGGGGTTGCTGCCAATGCTAATGTTGTGATCCATCCGAATGAACTTTGCGTTCTTCCGATGAACAATTTGTGCTCTATGTGCCTATGCCATCTCATGGTATTCTATTAGGCGTCCTGGGCTCCGCAAGCCATTGTTTATAGGGATTTGGTTACCCGTCGAAATATCGGGGTTACAGGCCGGTAATTGGAATTTTCGGTCATCCAGAGAAGAAATGGATTTATTGGTTGAAAATTTTCGATCCGTTGGAATCTGAGCCGGATTCTTCCTCCTAAAATCTACTAATTTTTTAACATTTTTTTTGTCCGGAAATATCGTCCGATAACAAAATAAAGTTTTTGCAATGACACGTCGCGTCGCGCCTGGCGCACGCCGCAGCAAACCCGACCGATCAATCCAGAACCAGTACACGTCGCACCAGCTCACCAGCCTTTTTCCCTACCCAAGCTTATCATCCTCTCTATAAATAATCCACCCCGTACCGCTCGCCATGGCCGCCGCTTCACTCCGCTCCGCCCTCCTCTCCTCCTCCTCCTCCTCCCCGGCCTGCGCCGCCCTCCGCCGCCTCTCCTCCGCGCCGCGCGCCTCCCGCTTCGCCCAGCCCAAGGTCTCCGAAGGGAGCAAATCGGAATTCCTCCCTCAAAAGTTCGATCCAAACGGATCATTGCACGGGTTTCGCGCTTCCGCTCACAAATTCTGTTAAGGTCTCTCTAGGATTCGAATCAAGTATCAATACAATAATCTGGATACAAAGGATTCAGCAAGGATTTGGGGAAGAACAGAGGAGCAAGGACGGGGAAGCAGAGAAGCAGAGGACAAGGAGAAGAGTCGTTTCCGCCGTGATCCGTCTGGATGGTTGCCTCACTACGATGCGTCCGATACTTGTAGTCCCTGTCATCGCTTGCTGATAGATGGGCCAAGCCCTTGATGAATGCTCTAGTGCCAGCCCAGCCGAGGCCCATGTCGAGGTACAAGGAAGGGTACCTGACATCCCTCCCTCCTTGAAATACGGCTTGACCCCAAGCCGTGGTTGCCGATGAATCGAGAAAATCAAACCACCGGGATCCCATGGGACCTGCGGTACCTTGAGGCCATTAGAGTCCGGATAGTCGAGGTTGTCAATGTAGCTGTCATGGTCGAGGTAGCGGATGATGGAGATCAGTGCACCCCTCCCTCCTTGACAGATCGCTTGTCTGTCAAATGCCAGGAACAAGAACAGGGCATGTCCTGATTGTCCTCTATAATACCAGTATAAGAGGCAGCGACTCTCATTATCTTCATATACCAACTCATCTGTGATGATTTTTGCATGAATGCTAGGTAGCCACCCAATCAGTATTTTCATCATATCCTGATGGTTTAGTAGCCGTAACTTGCAGATGAGCAGACTAGGTAAATCAGCACGTGCACCTCCTTGCAAGAGAAATCCTCTCAGGTGTGCCTTCCCACAAAAATTCAGCAAAACAATAGTAGCACCGAAGAGACTGCCGCAGTCAGTCAAAGAGATGGTCATGTGCAAGTCTATTATGAGAATATGACAATAGCAAGACCTTTGAGATGACTCACAGATGGGACACATTGTACGTACACCTTCAGCTGCTGGCCGTGGCTTAACAGTTTCCAAGCCCTCAAACAATTTTCTTAACCGATCAAGTACTGTTGTGTAGCAGAACAATGACAAGAATGGCAGCACGGAAAACCTTTCTAACTCAGAATCAAGGCTTCGACAACTGATGATTAAATTACCACGCCACTTACAATCCTCGTGATTCAAACATTTCCAATATGTCAGCAGACCTTGCAATTTGTCAGAAATAAGAATACTATCCAGAGCAGAGTGTCGCCTAGGTTTCTCAACTGACATTGGCTTACAAGAATAACAAGGCATCACAACATAGCAGATATTAGTCTGAGGTAAGCCTTCGAGAATATCCAGCTGGCCCTTGCTAGACGGAAGAAACGCAGAATATTTGGAACCCAAGACCTTCAAACTCTGCACCATCTGATTCTTGAGACAAATATCATGAACATCTTGGGAACATGAAACTTTGGTGATGTCAGAGAGAACTACTTGCTGTCCTAGATCCCATGGAATCAGTACCCATTCAATGATACAAACAGTAGCTAAGCGAGTCAATATGCTCTGGTTCTGAAGATGCCAATCAGCCAGCATATTACTCAAGGAAACAACAAGGGTGCATGAGATTATGGTTGGAGCGACCAAGACAATTAATCCTTGAACTAGCAATAGAGCCGTGTTCCGATAGACATCTTGCTCTGGAACTTGCATATGTACTACAGTGACAAAATTTCCAGGCCAATAAGGAGCAACATGAATTGCACAGTTGACAAAAGCTTCAGGTGTAGGACCAACTGACAAAAGCTTCAATGCAAGGTTTCTGACCATAGCATAGAATAGAATTGAAGAACTCCTCATTAAAATTAGAACCACTGATTCTTTCAGTTCAGAGCTGATGCAAACTGTCGTTTTTACATCCAAATACTCACAATTCCAAGTTACTAAACTACCACTATCCAAGAGAACTACAAATAAGGTGATGGGTGCATAACCATTTGAGAATGGCTTCAGCTCGAAACTTCTTACAGTAACCCACATAGGGAATCCAGGAATGAAGCATGGAGACCAATCAAGAGTAGTACGGACTGACTTCACATAATTTCCAATTGACCACCATATTCGAGAAACAAGAGCACCTCATCCAAGCATCTCCATTCACTAGGATTGCACAAATCATGGGTGAAGATGTAACCAGTAGAGGTCAGGGGATTACCACATAAGCCTGAAATTTGTAACTCTATAGCAGCACAACCTTCTGCCTGGAAACTATCTGAACGGCACAGCCGAGTCGCCTTCTCGACTACATCACTTGGAAACTCATAACCATTAACCGTCATGAACGATGGCCACAGCAAGGGCCGTGCCTCAACTCCATTAACATGAACTCCCATGAAAGAAGGCCAGGGCATAGGACGATGTATATGGACCTTGTTTGTGATGCACTGAATAGAACTAGGTAAGGAGAGCTCACTGCCGCTGTAGAACTGCTGCAACTGAATCGTAGGTGTGGAATCCATAGAGGCGACAATTGCTGGGAACTCGTCCATCATGGCCAGAGGCACCGCTGCAACAGGGATGGTGTCAAGGACTGCACCCGGGACGGCAGTTGACTCGGGTTCCTCCTCGGCGATGGCGGACGATGCACTGCCGACGGGAACTGCGTGGCTTGTGCCGAGGTGGTCGATGCAGGAGTTCGTTGATGCGTGCTTGGAAGCCGACGCCCCCAAGTTGCCTAGCGCCTCTAGGATCTCCTCATACCTCTGTGGCCTCTGCGCTGCCGGTGTATCCACAAGGATCTGCTCGATACAAGCCAAACGCTCCCAGTCCGGCCTGTAGAACATCTCCCACACATCCTTCTCCCAACTGGACATGGCAGCCCACTCCTCGTCGGTTAGGAGCGCCCGTCGCAGTTTGGCTAAGGGCGGGTAGACATCATCAATGGCCCAACCGGGGCCGAGCTCGGTCGGAGTCGGTGGCGAGGATGCGCCCGTGGTGGCCAGTGGGTGTCGGGGCAGGGAATCCATCGAACATGTGGCGGGCGTCGGTGCAACGGCATTGATGGCCTTGACGTCAAGGGTTTCGTCACTTGCTGCAGGTGCAGCAAGTACGGGGACGATGTCGAGGGTTGCCGTGTGCACCGTAGGCGCTGTTGTTGGTGCGGGTGCAGACCTCGAGTCGGTGGTGTCGCGGCTCAAGCCTGCCATCGAGCAGGTTGCAGGCGCAATGGTGATGAAGCCGGTCGAAACAGAGAGGACGTCCTCGGGGCCCTGCTTGACGATGGTGGATGTCACTGCGTCGATGGTGACGAGGTTGGCGCCGGAGTCGGAGGACGCTGGAGCGGGCACCCCGGCGACGTCGCAGACATCACTCCCGGCGGAGGTCGAGGAAGAGGACGCTATACCGCCCGTGGTTAGGCAGGAGTCCATGAGTTGGATCATCCTGTCGTGCCTCGCAGCAAGCTTGCGGTCGGCGGCTTCAAGCAACTCGAGCATCTGGCGAAGGAGTTCCTTATTGCTTTGATCCATGGCTGTGGTGAAGGTTGGTGGAAATTTTGGGGAAATTTTGGAGAGGGTGGTGGGATGGCTCTGATACCAGGTGTTAAGGTCTCTCTAGGATTCGAATCAAGTATCAATACAATAATCTGGATACAAAGGATTCAGCAAGGATTTGGGGAAGAACGGAGGAGCAAGGACGGGGAAGCAGAGAAACAGAGGACAAGGAGAAGAGTCATTTCCGCCGTGATCCGTCTGGATGGTTGCCTCACTACGATGCGTCCGCTACTTGTAGTCCCTATCATCGCTTGCTGATAGATGGGCCAAGCCTTGATGAATGCTCTAGTGCCAGCCCAGCCGAGGCCCATGTCGAGGTACAAGGAAGGGTACCTGACATATTCTTATTTGGGTTCTGCAGAGATTCGACCGGGTTCGCCGGTTCTACCCGGCCGCCGCCATGTCGACGTCGTCGGGAGCGAAGGAGGCGCCCGCCAACAACCCGGGCCTCCAGGCCGAGATCGACCCCGCGACCAAGGGCTACTTCATGCAGCAGACTGTAAGCCCACTCCGTCTGTTTCATACTCCATTGAGCCGCAGATTGAGCTGGTATGCGTTTTATGCGGTTTGAGTATCCGCTTCCGTGGGGTTTGATTTGTGGAGTAGAAGAGAGTATGTGGTTGGATTTGGGCAAAAGCAATCCGTCGAACAGTTGGCGATCCACCAGTGCTTTGGCGTGGCGGGTTATAAAATTGGGAGAACGACATTTAGTGCGGTTCGAGTGACGAGTGTTGTTAGTTTCTTGTGCTAATTCGTGCAGCATTGTTGGTTTAGTACCCTTCTCTGTTTGGCCAAATAGGTAGGTTGATGTGCATATGTTCAGTTCAGTTCGACACTTGCGGTATGGAGCTGTTCTGTTTAATGCTGGAAATTATGTATATGTGTTTTGGTGTAGCACAAGCAATTCATGTAAGAACTATCCTGGGTTTGCATTGCAAGGGGGTGGGGTCTGCAATAGAATTAGGAATTTTGAGTACTCACGTGCTATGCCATGAAGCTTCATCTGTTCTCCAATTGGTTGGAAAATCGGTGCACTTATTACTAGGAGCACTTCTGGTTATCCCGGTTGGTTTCTGTACATATCACGACTCTCAGATTCTGATGTACATATCTTGCTTTCTTGTTTGATGGAATCGCAGTGCTCCTGCCAGTTTAGGGGGGAAATATCATGATTTTTTTTTCTGTTGTTCTGTTTACAGATGTTCCGCGTGAAGGACCCAAAAGTGAGCCTAGACTTCTACTCGCGTGTGATGGGCATGTCGTGAGTTTTCTTTCTTTTATCTCCCTTCACATAATGTATTTATGGATGTGTATGTGGAGAAGAACATCAGCGGGTCATCCATTTTCTTAGTGTATACCTGTAAATGTTCTTTCAAATTCTGGGTGTTTGTACAAAAAGCATTAAAGATATGGATTCTTGAGTATACAAACTACAGATTATGAGGAGTGAGTAAGAAGTTCGTATAGGAATTGTAGTGTGTATCAAATATAGTTACATCATGAGTGTGCATCAAAACTACATCACTCTCCCATGTAATATTAATTGTGATATTCTTATCATGTTTACTATTTCTTCCACTTTTTGCAAACAAAAACTACCAGGTTGTTGAAAAGGTTGGATTTTCCCGAGATGAAATTCAGCTTGTATTTTCTTGGTTATGAGGTAAGAGTTTCTTGATTAGGTGAAGGATATATCACTTCAACTTGAGAGTTTTACATGAATCAGCTAACCTTTCTAGTTCTTTACCTTGGCACTACCGATAGGATTTGTCTGCAGCCCCTGCTGACCCTGTGCAGCGGACAGCATGGACTTTTGGGCAAAAGGCTACCATCGAGCTCACTCAGTATGTTTTCTTATTCTTGATTATTCTCCATATCTGAGTGAAGATATCCTTGATTGCTTTTCGATAGTACCGACGCCCTCTAAATACATTAATAAACTCCTGGTATATTACTGTAGCAACTGGGGCACAGAAACTGATCCTGAATTCAAAGGGTACCATAATGGGAACTCAGACCCCCGTGGCTTCGGTATGTGCGAGGAGGGTTCATATGTAACTTTATTACTACTGTATTTTCTTACACTAACAATGAATCTCTTAGCTGCTGTAACACTATCTTAGTTTTGGTTATCCAGGCCATATAGGGGTAACCGTGGATGATGTCTATAAGGCATGTGAGCGCTTTGAACGTCTTGGAGTAGAGTTTGTGAAAAAACCAGATGATGGTAAATTTACTTGCCTAATATTTTACATCATGAAAATTGTATGGTGTACTGGTGTTGCATACAGCCTTGATACTTAAGTGTTAGTTCAATACAAATGATGGTAAATGCTAAGGGAAACACAAGAAACTTAGTTAAGAGGCTCGTATCCATAGGACTGGCATGTTAACTATGGTATTATTTGAGTTATTGCGGCAATGTTTGAACTTCATGTTCTTTTTTGGGTGGCAATATGTCATTTTTATGTTGGTACCCACCCATATGCATTGATGTTATCTAGAATTAGCCTGAACTATTGAGTTGTTTTCGTCAGTTGAGTTGATCCGGCAATACCCGTACTTCATTTTTTTGGATGGTGATGTAATATTTTTCTTTTGATGCCCATCCTTATGAATTGCTGCCGTCTATAGTTGTCCCCAAACTATTTTTGATTGGTTTTGCCTTTTTCTGGAGAGCTGTTGAGCTATACTTCACCTTCCTATTTTCGAAGACAGCCAATTCAACATTACATGTTTCCACACTATCTCTCTTGTATTATCTAAAATTGCCATTTGTAAATTTTGTTAAGCTGTTAGCTTGTGGCCTGAGGGCAGGCCTTGGTGCAGTGGTGAGGTCCTCCTCACTTGTGCCAACAGGTCCTGGGTTCGAACCAGCCTACATGTACTGCTCTTTGTAGGGGTGAGATTAGGTTCCTATAATCCCTCCCCAGACCCCACCTTGTGTGGGAGCCTCTACGCATTGGGTCTGTCCTTCTTTCCTTTGTTAGCTTGTGGCCTGAGTTGGTGCAGGTGATCTTTCCACTTTTCTCAAATGACTAGTGTTTACACTGTTGACGCATTGCGTTGCAGGACATCAAGCAGATGACTTTTTTAATTTGTTTATCGTACTACAGGTTGAGTCTTGAAATGTGACACTGCTGTAGTCCAAAACAACTGGGTAGATCTTTTTTAGATTTAGCATCTACTGCGCCTGTTTTAACCATTTGTATCACCCTCTCATGAAATTATTGTTATGAATCGAGTAAATAGGTGCTGCTAGTCACTAGATAGTAGATACACTTCACAAGTCGATATATCTCAATATATGCATTTGAAATATTGTTAACCTAACTTAGTTTTAGTATTCAACGTTCAAACCTCTCACCTCAGGTATAGAGGTGATGCATAAAAGTCCTTTGGTGATGTCTGCCATGATTTGTTTCCTCTTAGAATCTTGAAGAACGACATGATCAGAGATGCTGATATAATTTACGCTTACTAGTTTGAATATTGCTTTGCCTGAGATGTCAGTTTTCCTTTATACTCCTGTCTATGTGATGCTCAGGAAAACAATCTAATAATCAGTATTTGCCTGCAGGGAAAATGAAAGGCATCGCATTCATCAAGGATCCTGATGGCTATTGGATTGAAATATTTGACCTGAACAGAATTGGGGAGGTCACGGCTACAGCGTCGTGAGGTGTTAGAACTCCAATACACAATAATGGGCTTGCGCCTTCAGAATGATATGTGCTGAGTTACGCTACAGCGTTGTGAAGACATCATGTGACTGATGTTTGTACTTTGAATTTTCGCTGTAAGTCTGTAACTGTTCATTAATAATCTGAGAGTCTTGCAATTTGGGTCGAACTTACTGATGAATAACAAGTTGACACCCATGAAAAAAAAAAGGTTCCATTGACAAAGCCAGATGCGTGTTAGGTGCTGGCACCGATTGGGCGTTAAAGCCGTAGATGTTTCCTTTCCAAACAATTTGGACATCAAAACTCATCAGGATATACCGAAGACTTGTCAGCCTAAAACGACACGAAAGGAACCATGAAAGCAGTAACTCTGTATACCAGTCAGGCACATCCGCTTCACAGGTGATTCCATTCCACCTCAGTACCTAGCTAGGTGCTCAGTTCACTAAATACCACAAGAATGTTACAAGATACAATTTTGTATTTGAAACTTGTTTCATTCATTGTATTGAAACGCACATAGTTTTTTCGTACGATCTGCTTTGTGTCATTTTCAACGGAAAATTTGCATACAGTCGCAAGGAATTTTACTCTGTTTCATATGACAATTGTGGTATAACCGTATAAGCCTCCAGAAACGGTCTTGTGTTTTTTTATTTCTCTGAAAGATCCAAAAAAAATTGTGAACAATATTGGTTATATATTCATGTAGTTTTAATGCTGAAAACCAGAATACATCATGATATCCCGTTTAGGAGATTTTGAAATCTTTTTAATCAAGGAGGCCCTAGTTTGAGATTCATATGTTTGTAGGTGGCAAGAGTCACGCCGTTACTCTTGCTGAGAACAACATGTCAAGAGCTTTGAGATTGGGCCCCACTGTCCACCATGCGATGCTCTGTCTCTGCGTCACTCGTCCCGATTGTACCAAAGAATAGAGAGGTCCTTCCATGTAATAATCAGGTTCATCGGTTCCATTGTGAGGAAGATTGATGTTATGTAGTCGTTTTGCACTTATTCTCGATCAGATTAAACCTCTGAGCTTCACATATCCTCGGAGATAATAGAAGCGTGGATCCCCTACAAATTTTGGCGAGGGCTACAAGATGTTCGCTGAAACTTAACTATATAGTGGAGTCTGCCACTAGCGAAACACCTAGTAAAGAAACCACCCTACCATTGACCGACGATGATTTGTATACCATCGTATTCTGAAAGAAGAGGACAAGAGGAAAAGGAGACATTTATGCTGTAGGTGACAGCCAAACCTTAACATTTCTATCTTTATGGTATGCTCCAATATCTCATACTCTATTAAAAATATGGAAGAATATAAACATCGGTGCAATTGATAACATGCTAAGTGTCAAGCCAGTTGATAACATGCTAAGTGTCAAGCGCTTAGTATTTATACTGCTAGGATGACTATTATTTCTATTTACGGACGGTCATATGACTTTGGTGAACCTAACTAACTTTCTCATGCATAAAGACGATCATACAACTAGAATAGTAATCACATAAATTGTATGTTCAACCAATTGCTGATGGGTGCATTCTATGCTTGAGAAAAATTCCAAAATATATAAAAAAAGAGGCCCACCATATTTTATTGAATTTTAGACACAATTAACATAAACATATAATATATAACAAACACACCATGCACTTAACCTTTGTTTCCATTTAACTTGTTGAGGGGTGAAGTTTCTACACCCAAACCCTTAGAACTACCCATTGGAGAAATTATTCTTATTTGTTAAAAAAATATTCACAAAAATATAACAACAATTACAACATATAAAGTTGTTCCACGTGGAAACAACTTCCAAAATATATTCCATCCACGATGAAATATTGTCATGTATTTGGAAAATATATTTACATAACTAATTGGTTTTTGTACTATACAAAAATATGGCAATCTACCTTGGGCTAAATGTATCTTAAAAAATGCTACGGAGAATTAGAACAAATTATATATATCGTGAATATAGAAACCACATGCGCCATCATAAATGATATGAAGTCGGTTCTGCAAAACTATATATAGTCAGTTTCTTGTACCACTACAACGTCATGAAGACATCATGTGATACGAGTATAGGACGACGAAGCTTCGAGTTTGCGCCGTCACTCTCGAAAAGTGTGTTTGGCTCCTGAGCTTTAGTGATCCTGCCCACTTAAAAAAAATTGAAAACAATATTTACATATTTCAAAAAATCTTGAGAAAAAATCCCGGATGTAGGTAATGTTGTATCCCATAACCATGCAAAATATCAACGTCAAATACTTTGTATTCTAAGCTATAGAAAAATACCAAATCTGATAAAATTTGGAGATCTAAAAATGTGCAAACTCAGATCCACACATTTGTCATTTGTGTGTAGCTCAAAATACAGAGTATTTGCAGTTGATTTTTTACAAGTTTGTGCGATACAACATTGACAACATCCCATAATTGTTTCAAGATTTTATGAAACTTATAAAAAAATCGATTTAAATGAGCAGGATCACTAGATCGAGCTTGGGAGCATCAAATCTCTACTCCGTCACTCTTCATTAGTAAGCTGCAAAGTCTTATAATTTGGCATGGAACTTGATGCATAACACCCACGTAAAAGAAAAGGAGAGTTTCGTTGACAAAGCCGGACAAGTATGTAAGGTGCTGGTTCCAATTGACCGGTAAAGCTATAGATGTTTCGTTTCCAAAAATCACGGACATCAAAACTCATGAGGATATAGAGTTGTGTACCAAATTAAGACGTGCCAGCGTAAAGTAAAACGACTTGAAACCCCCGATGAAGGCAGTAACTCGTGTATACAGCCACAACACGTCCGCTTCACTGATCATTTCATTCCACTGAACACGAAAGGAGTACCTAGTTAGGGCCTATCCGGTTCATAGAATTCCACAAGCATATTTATACAGCAGATAATTTTCTTTGGAACTTCTTTCATTAGTAGGGCTGAAATGTATATTTCATATCATTTGGTTTATGTGTAATTCCAACGAGGTTGCATTCAGTCGCATTGATCTTACTTTGTTTCGTATGACAACTATGGTATGATCCTCCAAAAAAGATCTTGGTGTTTCTCCTGCGACGCATTCAAACAATCTTGATTATTATATATTCATGTAATTCTAATAATTTCTCAAGATCTTAATACGTCATGTTAGCCATTTCTGAGATTTTTAATACTTTAAATCAAGGAGGACCTGCTTTGCAACGGAATATAACTGACAATTGTATGATGTTCTGACGATAGTGTCTTCGTGCTGTGTGCGTGACATCAACAATATATTTACTTTTATGTATAAAAGTTTTGCACGAGAGCGCACACACATGAGAGGTCCCATGGTCTAGTGGTTAGGACACAAGACTCTGAATCTTGTAACCCGAGTTCAAGTCTCGGTGGGACCTAATTTTCTTTTTCTTTTTCCTCCCTTTTAGAATTTTCTTTTTCAGCGGTATAGGAACCTCGAAGGCTCGAACCGACTCGGAACCGATCAGGGATTCCAAACCGACTTCAAATCAAACCTCGGGATCAATACTGTATATAAATCACACCTCCCTCGATGAGATCAATACTGTATCGCGATCTGTTGCTGAGTGCCAAGAATTTTCTGCGCCGCACGCACACGATCGAGATGGCGCGTCCGAGCACCGGCGAGAGCGCGTACGTCCCGCCGCCTCGGGCAGCGGCGGCGGCCGCCGGCGACAAGGCCGGCCCAGCCTACCAGCGCCAGACCTGGGACGCGCTGCGGTGCAGCATCACCGGCCTCGTCAACAAGGCCACCGCCGCCAACGTCCGCCACGTCGTCCCCGAGCTCCTCGCCGAGAACCTCGTCCGCGGGCGCGGCCTGCTCTGCCGCGCGCTGCTCCGGTCCCAGGCCGCCTGCCCGGCCCTCACCGACGTGTTCGCCGCCGTCGCGGCCGTCGTCAACTCCAAGATCCCGGACGTCGGGCGGCTCCTCCTGGTCCGGCTCGTGCTGCGCATCCGCCGCGCCCACGCCGCCGGCGACAAGACGCAGCTGGCGGCCGCGGCGAGGTTCGCGGCACACCTCGTGAACCAGGGCGTCGCGCACGAGCTGCTCGCGCTGGAGCTCCTCGAGATGCTGCTCGCCGACAGCCCCACGGCCGACGGCGTGGAGGTGGCGGTGGGCCTCGTCACGGAGTGCGGCGCCGCCCTGAGCGAGGCGTGCCCCCGGGCCGTCGACGCCGTGTTCGACCGCCTCCGGAGCGTCCTCGTTGACGGCGACGTCGACAAGCGCGTCGGGTTCTTGATCGAGGGCGTGTTCGCCGTCCGGAGAGCTCGGTTCCGGGGGCACCCGCCCGTCCGGCCGGAGCTGGACCTCGTCGAGCAGCAGGATCAGTTCACGCACCAGATCGAGATCTCCCTCGATGATCAGCTAGATCCCGAGACCCATCTCGACGTGTTCAAGGAAAGCACCACCTTCGTCCAGGACGAGGCGGCCTACGATGATCTCAAACGAAGCATGCTCGGAGACGACGGCGACGACAACAACCGATGACAGCGACGATGACGACGACGATGTCCGACTCGAGACGATGACATGCAGGAGGTGATCAAGGACGAGACGCAGACGGACCTGATTGGCCTCCGGAGGACGATATACCTGACGATCATGTCGAGCGCCGGCGCCGAGGAGGCCGGGCACAAGCTCCTGACCCTCGCGAGGCCCGGCCAGGAGGCGGAGCTCTGCGCCATGATCGTCGAGTGCTGCAGGCAGGAGAGGGCGGCGTCGTCGAACGCGCCGTTCTACGGCCAGCTCGCGCGGAGGCTCTGCGGCGTCGGCCGGGCGTACCAGGCCGGCTTCGAGGCGTGCTTCGCGCGGTGCTACGCGTCGGCGCACCGGATGGGCACCGACGAGCTGCGGGGCGCCGCGGGGCTCTTCGCGCACCTGCTGGCCGCCGACGCCGTGCCGTGGCGCGGCGTGCTGGGCGGCGTCGTCAGGATCACTGAGGAGGACACCACGTCGTCGTCGCGCATCTTCCTCAAGACGCTGTTCCAGGAGATGGCGGAGCAGCTCGGGGTGCGGGCGCTCGGCCGGAGGATGAACGACGACGGCGACCCGGTGGTCCGTGACGCCCTGTTCCCCAGGGACTCTGTCAAGAACACGAAGTTCGCGATCAATTTCTTCACGACGATTGGTCTCGGAGGAGTCACTGAACCTGCAAGGAAACGTGTGTTGTCTTGCACTCGTAGCTAGTGATTCTTTGCAACTTTTTGAAAGAGCTTGAATATTCCCATTTTATAAAGCATTGAACTCACTTCACTTTATCGTTTGCTTTACTGGTTACTGGCAAATATGATTGTGTGTTGTTACAGATTTTTTTGGTTTGTGTATATTGGCAGCACCCCTTGCAATTGATGTGGAAATGCTTATTGTGTAGAAGGAAATTATTCCTTGTTATTGTTCATATGTTTTCGGTTAATGCATGAAAAGCATGGTGGTAATGTATAGCTGATTCCATGTTAATGCATGCATTTTCTCTTTAATACAGAAAAAATATCATGTTAATGCATGATCCAATAAGTTCTTCTCTCAAGATCCAGTGGTTAACTTCGGTGATGAGATGCATATGATAATGTATGACAGTTTGACGCAAAGGGATAGTTGTGCAACAGCAACGATCAAACCAAATTTACCTGCTAGGATTGCAGAAAAGGCTTAGTTCCAATGAACTTGCCTGACTTTATCGACAGTGCGAAGGATTTTAACACAATTGCCGATTAAATGAGTTGACACGATAAAATATTCCTATTTATTTGGGATAAAGTTCAAGATGTTGCTTCTAGTGAACTCAAAAGGAGATTGACCAAGGCACTACTTGTTTTTCCAGACTTCACCAAAACATTTTTTTTTTTTTTGCTGTGAACTTCAGGAGCTTTATTGATCGATAATGAGGCAGTTACAATCAGCCCGTAGGCTGTGAAACAAAAAAGGCGGACTCTTCTAAAGCCAACACTCTGAACCCGAGAGGGAACATGCGTGTTTAGCACAGAGATCCGCAGAGTTATTTGCCTCTCTTCTAACATGTTTAATAGAAAACGAAATAAAACCAGTAGCAAGCTCCCCAATCTCATCTAGGATAGGCGCTACAATGGCACGAGAATTGTAGCGCGAAGACCAGAGGTTGACGGCCTCCAAGCAATTCACCAAAACATTTGAGATTGAATTAATACAATGAAATTGGCGTAGTTGGAGTTTTGTTTCAACATGCATCTTGTTTGAACTATCCAATCTGTGATACACTAGGTCGCGTTTTTTAGATTCTAGCCCTTCGTGAGCGAGCTATTCTAGCCCCAACAAATGCTAATCCGTTATTACACCATCAGAGCATTACCATCCTATTCCCACTCCACCGTGGCAGGTGGTTTTGATGTTATGTCCTGACAAACACGGTTAACGCCTCGCACATTATTGCAGATCTTCTTCACCACATCTACCAGGAACTGGCGCTCAAAATAATACCTGAAAAAATTTAAATGAAAAAGGCAAAAGCTGTGAAAACACGCAAGATGATCATGATACCAATAAACTACCAAGAGATACACTGTCTAGATTTCACTCATCATAGAAATATTGGTAGTTGACACTGGTTAAATGAGGAGAGAACATATTTCTCTACGTTTCTAACAATATGTAAGGCCCTAAGAAATTCCTATCTTAAGACAGATGTGTATGAAAGGCATCAATGAACTTCATAGATTTTACCGCATAATAGAAACATTTGTGGTCGACACTGATCAAATGAGATATGAGAGAACATATTTCAGTATGTTTCCAACAATATGTAAGGCCCCATGACAATCCTATATCAGAGCTAGAGGTGTCAATTACTCAATTTCCCTTTGCAGTTAGTACACCATTAGACCAACACGGCCTGGCAAACTGTGAATCACACATTACAACGAACTACCAGTATTCACAAAGTACTCAAGTAGGAACATAGCAACCAAAGGGTGAAGCACAATTGTTCATGAACGCTGGGCTAATAAGGGAACAGAACTGTAGTTACTGCAGATATATCTGCACAACTGCAATAAAAATATCACATGCACTAGTGCAAAGGCCTAGAGTAACCATTTGAGTACGTTTGAAACATAAAGCTAAAAAGAGAGGATGATAGAGGTGAAGCTCAATGTGCCATACCAATCTGCAGTCATGCCATCCTCGCTGGTAATTGCTCGTAAAGTAACCGCGTGGGAGTGAGTTCTCTGGTCACCCTGGACCCCAACTGTTTGGACAGGCAAAAACACAGCAAAAGCTTGCCAAATTTTATCATAGAGGCCTGCATCTTTAATGGCTTGAACGAATATCTCATCCACCTGAAAGACATGAACAGAGCAGCTCACAATTAACACCATACATCAAAGATGATTTAGCAAAATTGCGATGGTTCAAAAAGCTCAAACCTGACGAAGAACCTCCAAAGCATTGCCTTCTGTAACATCTCCTAGGACACGTACAGCCAGACCAGGCCCAGGAAATGGGTGTCGTTTTAAGAATGACTCTGGGACATTTAAGATACTTCCCAACTTCCGCACCTTTTGGGGGACATAAAATTCACCAAATAAATAAGTAATAAGAATATTTCATACCAGAGGGAAGCAATTTATACAGTATGAGGTAGCTTTCACTATAGCATGTAAGACTATGCAAAGAGAAGTGTCAATAAATATATGAAGCACAGAGATATATAGATGTAGATCAAGACCTCATCCTTAAATAGGAGCTTCAGTGGTTCAATGAGCTTCAACTTCATGTTTTCAGGAAGACCACCTACATTATGATGGCTTTTGATGGTGTGGGAATGTGTCCTCCCACTCCCGGGAGGCGGGCATGATTCAATCACATCAGGGTATAATGTTCCTTGAACTAAATATTCAGGTCTTTTTCCTATCTTCTTTTCTAACATTTGAGCAAATTCATCGAAGACAGCTATGAATTCCCCACCAATAATCTTCCTTTTCTTCTCTGGGTCTTTGACTCCTTTTAACTTGCTAAGAAATTGCTCCGAGGCATCAATACATGTAACTGGAAGGTGCAAGTCACTATCAAAGGTTGACATTACTCGTTCCTTCTCCTTGTATCTGCACATAAGGTCTTATGTCAGTTCACTGCACACTGATTCCGACCAAGATCATGCTGAAATATCAGTTACCTTAATAGACCGTTGTCCACAAAAACACAATGAAGCCTATCCCCTATCGCGTTGTGAACAAGAGTGGCCGCGACTGTTGAATCAACTCCTCCAGATAGCGCACAAATCACATGTTGATCGGGCCGAACCATACTTTGGATGGTCTTAATTTCCTCATCCAGCACATCTTGCAACTTCCAGTCAGCTTTAATCCCACAAACATCAAAAAGAAACCGGCGCAGTGTTTCCATTCCTTGGGGCGAATGTGTCACCTTACATAATCAGAAGATTGAAAAGTTTATGACAAGAATGCTAATTATGAAGCATGTGTAGTTCCATACACGCTACAAAGCAACCACATGATATATAATACAATAATTTGATAAGAACAGACACAATCTATTAATATACAATCAACAATATACTAATCCCCCAAACATTAACTTCCAAAAGTCACCCTATAATTTAAATTGCAAAATATAACTTAAAGGACTTCTATATATCTGTTTATATCCGTCACATGTATCAAAAATGACAAAAGAAAATAGCTACCTCCGGGTGGTACTGTAGTCCATAGAACCGCTTCTCGCGATGCTCGACGGCGGCAATTGCGCCCTGCACGCTGCGCGCCACGACCTCGAACCCCTCAGGAAATCTGACCACCTCGTCGCCGTGGCTCATCCACACCGTCTGTCGCTTCCCCACCTGCCCCTCGCCGTAGAGCGCCGAGGACGGGGCGGTCACCTCCACCTCCATATCGCCGTACTCCTGCCGCTCCCCGGGCTCGACGGCGCCGCCGAGGGACTGCACGAGGAGCTGCATCCCGTAGCAGACCCCCAGAACGTGCGCGCCCACGTCGGCGGCGAAGTCGAGGAACCCGTCGGGGAAGGAGGGCGCGCCCGTCGCGTGGACGGAGTGGGGTCCGCCGGAGAGTATGACGGCGCGGGGGCGCAGCCCGGCGAGGGAGGAGAGCGGGGCGGTGCCGGAGACGCACAGGGAGAGGACCCCGAGCTGCCGGACGCGGCGGGTGATGAGGTGGGTGTACTGCGAGCCGTAGTCGAGGATGAGGACCAGGTTCTCGCCGGCGCCGGCGGAGGTCGGGAGCGAGGAGGCGGAAGCGGAGCCCATGGCGGCGGCGGCGGCGGCGGATGGGGTTAGGGTTTTGGGGATTTGAGGTTTAGGAGTGGGAATGACCCGTGAGCTCTTTTGATTGACTGGTATTAAGATAGGTGGGTCAAGTGAATCGGAGAGGCTGTAGCACGTCTCTCCAAAACAGAGTAGCAGATCCATCGGTAATTACTGTCGTCTCTAATTTATGAGATTTGATATTTCTAATCAGATTTTTTTCAAACAAAGCTTTTTTTTTTTGAACTGAAAGGAAGCTTTTGTTAACTTTACATCAAGTCGATACAAACAAAGACTTAAGGGTGTCATAGATAGTATCAGGTCTTCCGTAGAGAGTGAATAGAGAGAACATGGGGCATTTGCACCCACTTTTGGAAAAATCATTTAAAACATATTTAAAATGTGTCTAAAAAATCTGGAAAAAAGTACACGCATACGTCTCGCATAACATGTGGATGACACAAAGTTTCGTGAAAAGTTTACATTTTAGTTTATTCCACAAAAAAGAGAAATTTTTGTGACTTACATAGGACACACATATGACAGATTTTTGTCTTTTTCACACAAGTCAAGTAAAAAGTTGTTTTTGACGAAACTTTTGGCGCACACTAGAAACTACAACATGTACGCGTGCATATTTTTTTCGGAATTTTTGGATATTGCGAAAATGCATTTTCAAACCGGGTGCAAATGTCTCATGTTCACCTTTGCATTTCCCGCCTTCCGTACTGCTACACGTCACCTCGTATCTTATCTATGCCAACTCAGTAAAAATCTTACATGGCGCCTTATTTAATGAAAAAAGAGATTGTTGTTGTATCTTATCTAACATACGGCTCTTACACGATATCATAGATAAAAATATATGTTAGCCCAATCACATACAAGTATGAGCCAAAAACATTAAATATAAATACCTCTTAAGATACAATGCATTAGGGTAGTCGTTTATTATAATACACCAACGTCTAGGATAACGTGATATTAGAGAAGGCTTCATGCATGTTATGTTGGCAAAAAACTGAAGTGCCATTGTTTTATTTTCGAAATGTGAACTGACGTGCCATTGTAATTAATAAGGAGGGAGATGGTAGTGGTATTATTTAAACAAATACCGTAACATAATGCATTCCAAGACAAGAGGAGTCTACAACCTAAAAAATGCAGAATTATATGATACCATATATATGTTACTCTCTCAAGTTTGGTTTGGAGGGCTTGCATGCCAATTCTCTGGGACCTAGGTGATAGTTGATTGGGTTAAAAGCTGAAATTAAACAGACAATTAATGCGTTCACACCCACGCATACATGGTGGGGAGAGGGAAAATGGAGAAGAAAAGAGGGTTACGACCTATTTAAATGAGAAATTAATACTCACACGCCTTATTAGTGTGGGGGTATTTTGGAATTGCATGAAAATCAAAACACGCCCAGCAAACCGAACTGGAGGGAGTACTATTCATTGTATAAGTGGTACCATAGAGTAGTATTATATATGATACTACACATATGATACTCTCCACTGTTACTAGTATATAGGGAAGGGGGGACACACTTGAGAACAGGACGACGCCCCGAGCCTAGGGGATTGGAAAGGCCGGAAGGGGGAGGGAGGGGCTGTAGACTGGCAGAGGCGACAGATCGAGGAGGAATGATGGTAAGGTGGCACGACAACACTGCTGGTCATGGACATCACGCAGAGTTGGTGAGCGGGTTGTCCAGAAGAGGAGGGACGGTGGAGGCATATCATGTGATTTTGCCGAAGGACATAATCTATAGCTTCATATGAATTTAGAGGTAATTAACAAGAATATAGCTTCTCTACATCATGCAAATAGGTGAGAAACCTATATGACAATAAGGACAAAATCTTTCATATCAGATAAATGAGCATACAAATCTAGATACAAGTAAGTAAAGGGGTGAGTAATAACCACACAATGGACACGATGATTTATTTGGACATTCACATCTCAAGACGAGCTGGCCGTCGTTGGAGAGGTGTGGATGCACAAGTTCTCCCAGTAACCATAGTGGCTCACCTTATTCTCTTGGAGCCTTCTCCAAAGCCCCACTATATGCTAGCCTTGAAGTAGTAATCAAACCTTTACAGAGAAGGTTGGGCAATCTTTACCACTCAATTGCAGCCTCGAAATAATATCCCTGAAGTTGCTCACTACCAAGGTTGAGTTCTGAAACACTACTTCCATTTAGGAGCACTAAGACTAACAAGTTCTACAATGGATAAGAGCATCTCTAACAGAGCCCGAAAACATGCGAACCGAAAAAGGCGAGTTCAGTCTTCCGAAAACGTGTATTCAGTTCTGAAAAGCGCTGGCGCAGAACAGAGCCCGAAAACCAG